>PPOW02000032.1:0-12838 GCA_003708965.2 Debaryomyces subglobosus | reverse complement strand
CTTCAATGACAACCATGGAAGGCGCGCATACTCATCTCCGGCACGAGGACAAGTTCCTCCGCACAATCAACGCCAACCTATACTATGGAAGGGAATACCCGCAGTACCTATACGGCGAAAACAAGGAAGAGAGCATACCCGTTTTTGAGACTGTCAAGAAGTATATTCTCCAAGACAGACCGCATTTGAAGGGCACGCATCCAGGATTTTTCACAAGAACGAATAATAGAGTTATTGTTTTAACTTGAAGAATAATGAACAAAGATTCTTTTTTTTTTAATACAAGGAGATATATTTTGAAAGGCGGTGGATATTGATATGGAGATATATACTGATATTGATACATTTGAGATTACCAAATTCGACTACAGAAAATTATTTATTAAGTGCGCAGATTAGAATGTGCTATAGAGAAATTCTGCACAAAATGTTTCTAACTGAGAATGAATTGGTATTAGATATGGATCATGTAAGGTCACATTATAAAGATCATTCAAATGAATGGAAATATATTTATATTCTTTTGTGTTGTTATGCCTTTTTTTGCTGAATATGAATTTCAAGGATCTGATGGAATTTACTAAATCCTGATACACTTCATAATACCTGTCTGAGCCATGCAACTGGTAACCTTCTAATTGGACTTTCAGATATAGAATTTGAACCACTGAACCAAGAAATTCCAGAATGCAGGCTTGCACCTAATTCACAAAGCATTTTGAGAACAAATATATTCTCGAATACTTTTAACGTAAATCAAAGAAAAATATTAGTAATTAACTTGCTCTATGTTGGTTTTCACTTGAAGTATACTCTGTTAAACATATTGAATTAACAGATGAAGGTATGTATAAAATCAGCTTCACATTAAGCATGATTTTATATCAAAATAAATCATCGTTTTAACAGTTCTAGTCAAAGTGAAATTGGGTATAATATCCAGTTTATCAATTTCAGAATTAATAGCCAATGGAGAATACAAGCACGAGGACTCAATTTCGGATATAATAACTACACCGCTCATAAAATTAGGCAGAAAAGATTGCCCTCTCTACGCGCCAACGACATACGTATGCGAGTAATAAGTGCGCACTTACATCCATATCCAATACCCCTCGGTCTGTGTCCTCTCGGCCACCTGACACTACACAGTGTGGTGTCTTGCCTTTCGAATAATGTTCAATATAATGCAGACGATTGATACATAACATATTTAAATGATATGAAGATTTATCTGAAAGATTTTGATAAATTGTTGTAATTATGCTTTCGGGTACCCGTTATCTATGCTATTTCTTTGTAATGGTATCTTCCTTTGTTGTTCTTGTATCGAATGACTTTGTGCTAGTCTCATCAAAAACTTCTTCATAGGAGGAATTTCTATCACTTTCATATTTGCCATACTTGTCAGCTTCATCATGAAACATTTCTTGACTTTCTTGACTATCATTTTCACTAGGACCATGTATCCCCAATATGTGGTCAAGATTTTCAAAATCATTCTTTTTACGTTTCTCATTATTTGAGCAGTCCGATAATCCAAAATCAATCAAAGAAATTTTACCTGACTCAGATACATGAATGTTTTCGAGTCTAACATCATTGTGTGAAATCCCCAACAGATGAAGCTCCTCGAGCCTTGACTTGATAATTGTGTGCACTTTTTTCTTATCCCACTTTTCTTCTGGGATTTCTCTTCCTAAGTATTCAAATATATGCATCGGGTGATCGAGAAGTCCGTTCCAGTAACCAGAAATAAGGAGATTTGGAAATTAGAAGCAAATTGAGAGCTAGCAATATTTTCGTTGATTACAAGTTCATTGAAGAATATCCCATAATAATCCTTTTTTTCTGGTATATGGAAACACATTAAATCATTTTCTTCCCACAACCGACTAGAATAATAGTATAATTTGACAAAAACAGGGGATGGGAGTTTCAAATCAGGATAAAATTCGGCAGAATCGTATATAATTCGACAATATGTGTTCCCATGAATGGCATCAAAGTTATCACTATCGTCATTTTCTTTTACCGGGCCTAACTTGTTTGAAACTCCACTGACTGACAATTTTCCTGAAGATCCATAAGAAATGTTAGGCAAAATATTCAGAAACGGATCCAGTTCTTCAGTTTTTCTTGCCACCTCGAAAGTTTTCATCAACCTGCCCTTTGTATCAATCGCATCAGCCTCATTCTTATAGAAAAATCCGGCTATTGCCGACCTCAAAGTAATGCCATGCTCCACAGTTTCTGGATCATTAATGACATAGTAGTCTATGGACATCTTACCATCCATAATTTCATACTTAAAGAATCCTGAGAATGTTTGGTGATCTGAAATAAAAATTCTATCGGTTCCACAGAGGAAAGCTTGGTATATATATTTCCTTAAAACCAAAGCAAATAATACCCTAGGCGTCCACTCCCTATCTGGAAAGAAGCTCCCACTAGATTGCAGCCTCAATCTTCTTCGGGTCAGCAAATTCTCAGTTTGACTCTCTATAACTGCCTTTAAATCTTCAAATCCTTCCGTCATTTTATAGACCCCCGTCTTGTAATCACCTATTCCAAAAACAATTTCGGGATATTGTATACCCAAATCCGATTTATTTATCATATGAATGATATCAGGTTGTATTATTCTTCGTTGGTCCAATGGGGGTCTTACAATTGATGGATTGCCAAAATAGTTGTCCATATCACCCAAATCACCAAAAAGATCCGTAAGTGTTGGAGCTATCCTTTCATTGAAGTATTCTTGAATATCATGTTCCACATGCATTGCATCTCCCAATGGATAACGATACCTTTTGAATAAGTAGTCGTCACTGAGATTCGATTCTCTAAGAGCATTATCAAGCGGAGCAAGATATACTTCATTGAATTCATCACTACTCATCTCCCTGAATTCAGCACTAATCAATGCACAGCTGGTATACACAAGAATACGCATAAAAGGCATATTTCCTATGTCCACGGATGCCTTACTCTTGGGCACTAATCTATCTGAGGAGGGTTTTCGCTCACTTCTTTTACTTCGAATCCTTAATAAGTGAGTATCCAAAAAAATTCTTGCATTTTCTTCCTTGTTATTGTGGACTCTACCATATAGTTCTGGATTTATTATAATGCAATGGTTGCTAGGATCATCGATGGTGATAGCATTGCTATCTACCCCTGAAAAATACATACATGGCACTATGTGACAGATATTAAACAGCGGCACTATTGTTCATCCCTTAATCGTTAATTTGTTGGAGCTACATTTGCTTATTTCTTACTTACATAATCATGGTTGTGATTATATAACGAAAAATTAATCCGTTAATTACATAATAGAATGACAAGTGCGACCAGTCTTAGGCAAATTTTAATCTGGTAAGTGCGACGTTGCATCAAACTCCTTAAATTATTTAAGACATTACGAAGTTAGTGCAGTGGGTTAGTGCAGTGGGTTAGTGCAGTGGGATTGATAGAAAAAGATGCAGTGAATCGCGAGAAGTTGCAAAACCTTGTAGATATCAGCGCTAGATATATACTGATTGATTTCAGCACTTGTAATACAGGATGATATTTATTCACTTATGGAGGCTTCAAGTGCTAAGTGTTCAGGGAAAAGTTGGGAGTACGAGATTGGAGCAAATCATGGTTCAGTTCACTAAAAAAAGATCAGTTCAACTACTAAACTAAGCTCTAATTTGATTTATAGATTTCTTGAATCTCAAGTTGGATATTCATCTGTAGTGGCATTAAATAGCTACGAGAAGCCAGTACAAGAGAATTTGAAAATAGTTTAGTTGAAGCTCAGCAACAAATGAGCGAGAGATGGATTGAAATAATAAAATCTTTCGACTGAGCCAACTTGCATAAACGACTTTGTTCTTAATGTGCAGTTGCAAGAAAGTGTGCCTTACTATATCTCTTACATAACGTAGACTATGTATCTGTGTGGAGCCATTACACAGATCATGTGAATAATCTGAGATAGGTAAACATTTGTGACATTTTTTAATTCGCGCCACTCAATCTCACAGTTCGTCGCATATTAAATGTTTTATAAGGAATCAGATCATACTGTTATTATTTTCTGAAGTATATTAAAAAGAATCTTCAGCTTTTCAAATCCAATATTGAATTTGAGTTTTTTACATTCCTATAGTAAATTGTAAGTTATTTAGCTTGTAAATGATATTTTCTTATAAAATCCTTAGCTTCTGAAAGTTAGTGAACATACAACTGAGGCATTGTATTGCAACATAACATTATGTGTGGAACCAAGTGGTATTTTGAAATCTAAAACATATATATTTATATATGTTACGAATTTTATACATTTATTTTTGGGAAAATATTCAGCTACATTGGATATGGGAAAACATTTTCATTTGCTGAAAGTGTTTGAACCCTTTATCGGAGGTAAACGAGACTTTGAAGTTCAGGAAGTGGAATTTGAATCGGAAACTCAAGATTCGAATGGTGCACCTGTTGAAAATAATAATCCTTTGGGTTATAATTTGGATTATGTAACTGCATTTTACATGGTTATCCAAGGTATCATAGGTACTGGTATATTTGCCACACCGGGAAGCATAGTTCAGTCTATTGGATCCATCGGGGCTTCTTATGTGTTATGGGTGGTTGGTTTCCTCATCGCTCTTTTTGAAATATTCGTTTACATTGAGTTTGTTACTTACTTTCAGAGAAGATCTGGTGGTGATGTAGCATATTTGGAACAAGCTTATCCTAAACCTGATTTCTTAGTACCGACAACTTATGCAGCGGTCTCTGTTTTATTATCTTTTCTTAATTCTTCAGCTATTGCGTTTGGCACTTACATACTCAGTGCTGCTGACATTGAAGCTACAACCTGGAGGCAGAGAGGTATCGGATGTGGTATTTTAGCGTTTGTTTGTCTCTTGTCTTCTATTAATACTAGAACCACATTGAGGCTCTCTAACATTTTGGGTTCAATCAAGGTAATCATCCTTGCTTTTATCATTATAACAGGCTTTGTAACTCTTGCGGGAGGTACCAGAATTGCAAATCCAACTTCAATATTCAGAAATGCATGGGAGGGTACAACAAAGGATGGCAATGCTATTTCAAATGCAATTATCAAAGTTTCGTTTTCTTATGGTGGTACTCAGTATGTTTTTGGTGTAGTAGGAAAGTCGAAACCTAAACACACTAAGAATATGTTTCGTTTTTTCATTCCAAGCGTGGTGTTTTTCATTTTTATATTATATGTGCTTATAATTACCTCATATTATGCTGGTTCAAATGGTTTAGAAAATATAAAGAGTTCTAATACTTTAATTGCTTCTTTATTTTTCCTGAATGTGTTTAATTCTGTACCTGCGAGGAAAGCTTTGGTTGTATTGGTTGCTCTATCTGCTTTAGGTCACTTATTATCAGCTGTTGTAGGCCACTCTAGGGCTTTAAGAGAATGTGGAAGACAAGGCGTCTTACCCTATTCAAGTCTCTGGACTACAACAAGACCATGGAGTATTTTTGCCACATGGCTCGTGAATATAATTGTTATGATTGCTCCACCTGCAGGTGATGCCTATAACTTTATAGTTGATGTTGGGGCTTATTCAGGCTACATATTTAAACTACTTCTCGTTATTGGTCTACTTCTAGTTAGGCGGCACAGAAAAGCGGCTGGCTTGGGTTTCGAAGGATGGAAAGATCCATTACCGATATTAGTTGTTACAATTCTTTTTGAAGTGTTCGTAATTACGATGGCATGGGTCCCAGCTCTGAGTGGTACACTTATCGGATCTGACGTATCTTTTTTTTATTGTACATACGCTATAGTATGTGTGGGGATTTTAGGGATCTGTGTTCTATATTATTATATTTGGGCTAAAGTATTACCCAAATTTGGTAATTATGAACATAGAATCTTGTACTATTCTTTGGATTGTGGAGAATTGGGCCATTCAGTTGTTAAGGTGAAGAAAGATGATCTTCAAAAATGGGATACTGAGCATGATTCCAACGGCCGGCCTATCTTTGCAGCGGATGGTTGTGTTGAGGAAGTGGTTGAAACAGAAAGTATTTCACATCTATCAGACAAATTTATGTAGACAAATTTATTACATAAATTTCTCAGTTTTTAAATAAAGTTGGACTAGAAGTTTTCAATAAATCATTCAAAATAATTAGATTAATTGCACATATGTAAAGTTATACTAATTTTGATAATGCTAAATACAGAAAAACCTCCAAAGAGAGGATAAAACCTACTAACTCAAAATATAATAGTTGAATTCCCTTCTAAAGAATTCTTATATTACTGTTCTAAGCCTCTTAACTGCCTCTCCCAATTCGGCATCATTATCTAGTTGTGAGTAAGATATTCTAAGAAAGTTGGCACTTTCTTTACTAAATTCTACCTCAACCGCTAGTTTGTTGCCAAGAACAACTGTAGCCCCATGTTGAAGTATTTTATAATTAAGCAATTCTAATTTAGCGAATTTGTTAATCCCTTGTGGAAAGTTGATTATTATAGAGGCTAAGTAGTCAACACAGGAGGGGGGGGATACGTAGAAGTGTGGGAGAGTGGAAGCATGCGTGTGCTAGTGTGGCTATCTCATGGCCTGGAGTCCTTGTGGTGGTAGTACTGACTCACCTATTGGAGAAAGCCTTGAGTCCAGAATAGGTTTCTATAGAATGATGGGCCATTAGGTGTAATAGGAGCCGATTTTGACACTATCATGTTGATTTAACAGCTGCATCTTCATTCAATAGACAATTAATCTATGTCGGTATTGATGCAATTGGATATGAGTTCAAGTCAAAAGGTGTTGATTTGTTTGGGGCCTGTCAGTAGGCCAATTGGCTACAAAGCTTCTAGCTGGCAGAGGCTAGGAAGGATTTGGTGCTTATCCATATTGCAAGGTTAAGCAATGAAGTATGGCAGTTGAAGGAATTCAGAAAAATAATGTAGGTGGGGTCCGTAAGCATTCTATTGGAATGAGCAAGATACACACCGTATTGAATTAGAATTGAAAGAAGATGGATCTAATACCATTGCTTCCATTTCATCTAACATTGGTGATAGAGGTATGCATGAAATCTACCTTGGGCCATTTGCTGAGGCAGTTAAGGCATGTGCAGGCTCTATTATGTGTTCATATAACAAAATTAAACGGTTCTGTTTGTTGTACTAACTCGTATACTTTGAATAATTTTTATTAAAAACAGAGTTGGGATTCCATGGTTTTGTTATGAGTGATTGGTATGCAACTAAGAGTGGTGTTTTCGTTGGCTTTGTCTGGGATGGATATGAATATTCCAGGAGATATTATGATAAGTGAAAGCTCTTGCTTTGGTGGTAATCTTACTCAAGCTGTTTTAAATCGAACAATTTCCGAAGATACATAGTCAACACAGGAAGTGTTACATAGTCAACACAATGTACTTATGAAAGCTATTGGAACCCTGACAAAGTGTTTACAGATTGGGACCCTGACACTGCGAAAAAAAAAATTAGTCCATAAAAAAGTTTTCGTGTGACATTATCAGACTGGAACCGTTCTCTCAATTCATATACTGTAATGCAATGTGTGAAATACACCTCATGTAAACTATTTTCTAGGAATAATCGATACCTGTAGGAGTTACACTTCAAAGTTGAAATTCTTGATTTTCTTATTGTGCGGAATACTGCAAAAAATTGTGATATATTATAAAATATTTGCAATAATTTGCAAACCTTTAAAATTAGAAAATCATGCTGAGCAGCAGAAATTTATATATTTTTTTGTAGGATCCTTTTATACTTGAAGCATATGATATCAAGAATATTTATCTAGTGCTACAATTGATTTTGTATGTATAAGGTGATTAAAACACATAATAAAACTAAAAAGAGACTGCCACCAAAAATTCCTTTAGAAAAACAATGCACTGAAACATGTAAGAACGGAATGAAATGTACTGTACCTATGTGTTATAATAAAGTGTGTTGGGCTCGTATGAGTAAAGCACAAAGAGAAGAATAAAGAAATAAAGGTTAATAAAATCTAATTGAAAGTGAAGGAATAATTTTGATACAAATATAATTTGTATTATTATTCCTTCTTTTGAAAATTTTTGACATAAAAATATGATCTATTTAACACAAAATTTGTTTTTATAATAAAACCCGTACTAAAGGCAAGTTTCCGGGGATGATATCGTTGGTGAGCTGTTTTTTGAGACGATGATTGGGTCAAAAATATTAGCTATAGAATAGGCTCAAAAATGCATTGATGATAGCAGCAAGATTGCTATTTAATAGAACCCAAAAAAAACGTACACACACATCTTAATTTTCTGGTGTTTCTATTTAGTATCATTCTTTCTAGCCTGAGACTTATCCGCTGCACTTGAAGATTGCGCGGTTTTGCCATAGTTAAAGTGCAAACCCGTTGGGTGCAATGTAGCGGCTGCTACATAGTCAACACAGGCACGGGTTTTGCGATGTAGTGTCGAGTGTATAGGGTTTATGGGTTTTTTGGGAGGTGTAGAGGGTGTAGATTTCTTTTGGGAAGTGAAGGTGCTGGATTGGGGTGGATTTGGATCAGGCCGGGTGGTTCCAGTGCTGGGCAAGTTTCTGGCCCGGCAAGGCCAAATCGGCAGAGTTGGACCAAGACTATTCGTCTGTGGATGCGGCGGCCGGCTGCAAGTTGCCATTTTGGGTGCGAACTTTTCTTGTTCAAACGGTGATGGGTTTGTATTCGACAAGGTGACCAGTGTCTGGTCGAAACCTGCTGCTAGACCAGCTCCACTCTTTATGAGCCAGAGCCGGAGCCAAAAAAGAGCCTCAAAGAATGAGGTAGTGGTAGTTTCGGGTCTGGATAGTCTGGAAGAGGATGATTATCTGGAGGAAGATGTAGAAGCTGAACATGATGAGCATAATTAAAAAAATCTCAGAAAATTGATAAATATATAAAAAATATAAAAAAAATTTGTAAGACCTAGAAAAAAGATGAGAGTTTATAGGGAAGGATATTTGTAGATGAAGGGGACTTTTTGGCCTCAAATGGGCATATAAAGAGCGCCATGGAAAGGGAATGAAGGTGATGAGTTTGGGAGATAAAGCGGCGGGGTTCACAACCAAGTCAGGTGATCTGTACATAGTCTCGCGACACGTGCAAGGAATCTCACATAAGCAACTTAATAAGACCATTAGGCTACGTCATTGTGCAAGACAAGCCCAAAAAAACTGATCATGTCGGTAAAAAAAAAAATCTCAACCAGATAATATATATGGATCCAAGAACAACCTCTTCAAGTATTTTCACTGATTCGAATCTGTGAACAAAGAAACATAAAAAGTGGTTTTATAACCTATTGAAACTAAATCATCAAATTATTGAATTACTTACTGAATACTAATTTAACCACATTATTCAAGAGTGTAAATTAGTATTACTGTTTTAACTGATATCTCCAGTAACATAGCACAATAATATTGGTTGATTCGCCGCAGATATTTTAGGTATTAAATATCAAGAATAGTAGAAAATACGGTAGACGGAAACTACATGAATAGCGGTGAAATCGAAATTGTAACAGATAGATCGGAGGTAAGAAGAAGATTCTACATAATTACATACACTATATTTCTTTTAGCGTTATACTTTGTTTATTTTGCATTAAACAGGAATGGTTGCAATTGAATTATTCAAAAGAGCTAGCTGCTGATAATCACAAAGGAAATGTGACATATGACAGATGAGAGAAACGTGACAAAGCAGACTTCCGTACCATAAGTTTTATCCATGGTGGAATCAAAAACAAATGGTATCGACACGTCTAACGATTATTTACTGTTCTTCCAGAAATATTCACAGACCTTAGGTTCTGACATGGGGCTGTTGGCTAAAAGAACAACGGACATAACTTGGGCTACTTATAACGTGGCGTGGTCTGATACTCAGCAAGAAGATGAGGCTGCAGGGAATGCTAGTGAAGACAAGGGTAATGGCCCAAATGCTGATACCGTGATTGACTGGATAGGCAATAAACCCAGTAATAAATACTGTATGGGTATGGAATGGAATGCTAATATGCGGGAATTTATAGCAGATGAATTATATTTTAATAGCCAAGGAGGAGCTGATGGGGAATGTTGGGATAATCTATCAGGATATAACTAATTAAGATATAATAAAATATAAAGTATCAAAATGAAAGGGAAAATTAGTCAACGAATTAAGTAACAGACTCCCTTAATTAAGCTTTTTCAATTGTAGGCTATATATTACGTCATTGATTTAGTAAAGCACACAACATACTAATAAAAGGTATTGGAACCCTAACGAGCTTATCTAAAAGTGGAAGTCTGACTCCGCGAAAAAAAAATTGAGCCATCGAAAAGTTTAAGCGTGATACTTTCAGACTGGAACCGTTCCCCTAATTCATGTACTAGATCCTGCAGTGTTATATTTATATCATGTAGACTATATTCTTTAAAGAATATATCCTTGTAAGAGTGATTCCTCAAAGTTGAAATGTTGATTTTTATAATTTTAAAATTTGTACTAAAAAATATGAAAAAGTATAAACTGAGTGCAATTTTAGAAATTCAAAACTAATATTCTTAGGCTGAAATTGAGATATGTTTAATATCCGTCTTTCAGAATGTTAAAATTGTAATAATAGCCTCATATATATAGTCTATATGTGCTACAATACTAATAATTTATATGGTGATTTTGATAACCAAAACCATGTGATACGTACTCGACACAGGTTACATAGTCAACAAAGGATGACTACTTATGTATG
Source organism: Debaryomyces subglobosus (assembly GCA_003708965.2). Taxonomy (NCBI): domain Eukaryota; kingdom Fungi; phylum Ascomycota; class Pichiomycetes; order Serinales; family Debaryomycetaceae; genus Debaryomyces; species Debaryomyces subglobosus. The sequence goes on along the minus strand of PPOW02000032.1, from coordinate 2,050 downwards.
TATGTAAAAGTGTGTAAGACTATGTATGTATGTAGGCTTGGTATTTAACTAAATAGTCTAAATAAACAAAATATGCGGCTTATCTTATATTACGAGATATATCGCATCAATTAACCTTGATATCGGAAATCGAAATAAGACTCAACTTTTATTCGAATTTTTCAAGCTTTATTAATAAATAATTCGAATCAACTTACTTCACAATTTCCATTCTCCGGGGTTGGTAGATCCAATTGGAAAAGTGAATCTTTATCATATGCACCTGCATCACAAGCCCGTAAGTTACCAGCAGCTATGGTACCATGATGGTTGTTATCATATATTTGAAATTGAATCCCATTGTTGCTTAAATCACTATAGTAACAACTGACTTCATGATCCATCTGGCCATAATCATTAGAAGGATCTAACCATCCTCCGTCGTACTCTTGATTATATGAAAACCCTGCTTCAATACCTCCTGTCGAAAAATCTTGCTCATTAAATTGTTCACGCTTCATAGTCGTGCTATTTTTAGGTGAATAATGCCTGAAATTTAATGATACTGAATTATTCATACCTCCCTCATAGGTATAACTCATATGGGCTGGGAGACCTTTGAAGTCATAACCAAAAAAAATAGGGACATCTGCTGCCCTTGTATCAATAAGTAAATTTCCATTGTTATCAAATATAGGTGACCATGGAAGACCAGTGTGATTAACTGTAGCTGTTTGATAATGAACCAATTGTTCAATAATGTCGGACATATCGCGTTCATGTAGATCTCTATATTCTAAAATATTATTCAACACATGCCATATACCAGAACCGTATTGATAACCTGCCCACCCAGCACCTGCAATTGTGATCAACGTAGAAATTGCACCATAAACACACAGAAATTTACCCCAACCATCAGCCTCATCATTGCTCCAATCTTGACAATCTTTTACTAATGCTCGAAGTGCAATACCAGTTTCTGCAGTCTTATAAATCGCACCCAAGACCCACCATAAATACCGTTTATCCAACTCTTCATATTTGGCTACGTCCCTAGTACTATTTGGATACACCATTGGTAACATTTTAAGCCCTTCGATATGTGGATGAGGGACTAAGTCAGTAGTACTTACTACTAACTCAGATCTTTTGGTATACTTCAGACTTTCCATCTCCAAACTAGTAGATGTCATATCTGTTTTTAATTGGTTACTACCGGGGTTATTTTTGAAATGATATTCTAAGTCGTTGGTGATCTTATTTATGTTGTATGTGCTATACACTGTGCACAAGCCCATGAGAATAATGAATGAGGATATGAAAATCTTGATCAATCTTTCATTAGACCTATCATTTCCATTTAACGTTTGCTGTAGTGTGGGTAACATTTCATAAAATTCAATGAAATACAGATTAATACCCTTAAAAATTAGAAAATAGAAGGATATTTATATTTTGCTCTAATCGCGGTGTGAGGGTAACAGTCGTCCGAAAACAGGCGTTCATTTAAAAAGCAATCTCGAAGCAGTATAATTTCAATCAAATACCCAGGGCCCAATCCTGGTACCATTCATATCATTATACATGCCTTGATATCTATCTTATAATGAAATATATTCTACAAGCGACATTAAGTTGATACATAGTCAACAACTCTTAATGAATAACATTTCAATGCGGGTTAAGTATTAAAAAACTACTTTGTTGACTTACACAAAAATATGCGCGAAAATAGAAAACTACTATGTGGGATAATTAAACTTCAATATGACTCACATTTCTTATACTAGAGAGTATGATCTGAGGTTTTGAGTTCGTATACAGAAAACAGAACTCTACCTGATCACGGGAAAAAACAGTGGTAATGTAGAAATCTTGTTTTCTTCAAGTTGTAGCCATTCCAAATCTTAGCTAATTTATAAAAATATTCCAATATCTTCAAGATGAAACAAGATACTTATGAAAGCTACTTCAAACAATATATAAATGAATAAAATTACAGCGCGCGCTTTGCTAGAAAAACTACACTCTGGACGTATGGCGCTAAGAAATCGCGGGACATACAAAA
>PPOW02000031.1:0-14069 GCA_003708965.2 Debaryomyces subglobosus | reverse complement strand
TGAAGGGGCCAAGAAGAGTGAACATAGGGAGTTGTGCGAAGTGTTCGGACAACCCATTCCAGAAAAGTATAATTAGAAGAATATACAATGTACTTGTGAAAGCTATGGAACCCTGACAATCTATGCGCAAATTGGAACCGTGACACTGCGAAAAAAAAAATAGTCCATACAAATCTTTTTGCGTGACATTATCAGACTGGAACTGTGGCACCAATTCATGTATTGAAGTTCAGAGTGTAATACTCACCTCATGTAGACTATTTACTATGACGAATAGATTCCTGTAAGAATCTCTCTCTAAGTTTGAATTTTTTGAATTTTCATTTTACGGTTTCGCGCGAGGTGCTTAGGCCAGAAAGCTCTATAAAAAGGAAAAGAAAAGAAGAAGGGAAAAAAGAAAGGAAAGAAAAAAAAAAGAAGAGAAATAAGAAAGAGAGGCAGAAATCAAAAGAGCCGTCGAGGCGGAAAGGAGGATGGCCATGCAAATAGAAATGCAGAGAGAAATGCAACGGGCCAAGGAAAGAGAAAAAGAAAGAGAAACCCTCGCATCGCCAGTCACCCCGGTCCGTAGCGTTAAAGTCAAGGATATCAGCTTATATCTGTCAGCAACGCATGCATATTCCCCTCGATAATAATCTAGTGAGTCAGAGATTCAAAAGAATGAGCCTGGAAGATAAGACTAATCTGGGATAAAAGAAAAACAGCCCATCCCTGCTAAGGAAAGCAAGAAATCTCCGCTCCGAAAGCGGCTTATCTCTATTGAAATTATTTACGCAAAAAAGCTGAAAAATACAGCCTTCGGAAGTGGAGTACAGGGTATATGAATGCATAATTAGGAATCACAATAACTCTTTCTAGATTTCCTATGTTTATATAACACTATAATTGGCGGAAATGATGACTTGGCCATCTTTTATCTCATACAAGAAATACAATGGATCAGTAGAAACTAACAGAATTGATTGTGATAAATCAGGCAATAGTAATTCTATAAACTTTTAAACTGTACAATAGAAATTCGAATAATTAAGGACAAAGATCGAAAGGAGACTATCATTTGGTGAAATTTAAGAATAATGTATGACATGTTAAAAAGATGTGCTAGTACTGATTGCATTTCTAATTTGTATCAATTTGGACTGTTTTTACATTATAGTGAACACTTATACAACTAGGAATCAAGTTACATCCCTTTTTTTATTTTATTCAATTCCCTTATTTATTATTCGTGTATTGTATTTGTGTACCGTATTGCACATTAAAACATGTAAATGTCAGATGTAATTTGTAGTACAGACTGTTTCAATACGTATCAGTAATGACTACTGCGAAAGAACTCTAGGAATTACATTGAATTTTGCTTTGTATGTTTTTGACTAAGAAACTATACTAAACGACATATTATTGTATAACCTAAATAGACAAAAGCATAACTTTATAAGTTTGATGAATTACCTAATGGACTGAGAACATTATCAGAGAAATAACTGTTACCCGTTGTGGGATTCATGCCAATAATATTACCTCTGGTGTTAGAATATTCACAGATTGTGTATTGTCCCCATTCATTGTCACAAATTACCCGAGCACAACCTACTTGGCTGGTGGATTCCCATACTACTTGAGTAAAGTGTCCAGTGGTTTCATTGAAACCAGGGTTACTATAATCATATAGCTCTATTTCATCGTACCATACGTCAACTGGCTCATATCCGCCGGAGTATCCAGCAGCCAAGTTCTCACCATATGGTCCACCTGAGTGAACCAATTCAACATTATCACAAGAAAACGAAGAGTTTGCATAATCTGTAGCGTATTTTACTAATGTTTCATTCCACTCTAGAGATGGCACGCCATGAAGTATCCTCTTTTCATTATGCGCATCCAAAATATCGGCTTCAAATTCAGTAGAGGCCGTAGATCTGGGAAGAGCCGAAGATGATGTTGATGTTCTTCCACAGTTTATATCATAGGCCATGACCCACAAATCTGACGAACCTGTATCTATTAGAACACCCATTTCATCTTCATTAGACCCAATCTGTATATTAGCTAAATAAAAGGTTTGTCTATTGCGTAATTCCATCTCTACAGAATCTCTTTTTTGAACAACATAAGGCTTTTCACCAGCAATTGATAAATCTTTTTTATCGTTTCCTCTTAAAATTCGGAAGTCCATTTTATATACGCCTGCATTATCTCCAAGGATTAATGTAGAGATAGTAAGAGGAATGAATAATTTAAAGGTTTTCATTATTTTTTTCGCTTCCCAAGTAAAGAACTTGAATGAAATAATCAAGATTCTATGTATTTTTATATATCAGAGGTTCAAGATTTTGTATAATGACTATAATTCTTATGTACAGTTTTGATTGACACTGCCGACAAATTAATCCCTAGAGTTCCAACTACGGTGCGAATTTAACTCTATTATTGCTTTTAAGTGCATAACGATCAGTCTATTTTTTGCGTAAGGATTATTACTAAGTCGATGGCCAATTTTTCTTGGCTGTGATACTTCGAACCGTCATTAATAATATATTCTATTTCTAATTTTGTTCAAAACTTTTCCAGTATTGCATTGATAAATGTCAATAAAAACATTATGAACCAAATTGTATTGATTGAAAACCAGGGAAAAAATATGTAAAAATCACTACTTTCTTGAGTTGTGAGAAAAGTTCTTTAAGTAATCTTTGAGATAGTCGGAACAATTTCCATGCGGCTTACTTCCGTCTATATTCTCTAATAATCTAAAAATACTTGAGGGGAATGCGAACTAATTGCTAAGCGGTTCTCGGCTCTATAGGCATTCAGCCATATCTGAACAATAAAGTCTAAACATATCAATTGCAGAAAAATCCCCACAGTGCGGCTTTTTGGCTACATAGAGAAAAAAAGTTATAATCTTAACCTTACCGTGGAATAGAACCATTTAATGTATAACTATGTAGATCTTTGTAACCCACTATAAAATAAATAGTCAGATTAGACTGAAGAAAAGCTAAAATAAACTTATATGTCTTTTCATTTTCTGATCTACGAAAAGCATTTAGTTAAACCCGCTATCAACATCAGAAAGGTATTAGATAGTTATCCCAAGATCAATAATGTTTACATCATCGCAATTGTATCTTGTATTTCGAGCATGTTGTTTGGTTTGATATTTGATCGATGTCTGCCTTCGTTGGAACAGACCAATATCAAACCTATTTCAGTAATCCCGGCTCAGATATGCAGGGTTTTATTACTGCATCAATGTCATTAGTTTTTTTTTTCGGCTCACTTGGTTCCACTTTTGTTTCTGAGCCACTTGGAAGAAGAGTATCTTTGATTCTATGTTCTTTCTTCTGGATTATAGGTTCTGCTATTCAGTCTTCGGCTCAAAATAAGGCTCAGTTGATAATTGAAAGATTCATTAGCGGTTTGGGGGTTGGGTTTGACTCCTCAGTTGCTCCAGTTTATGGTTCTAAAGTGTCACCAAAATAATAAGAGGAAACCTTATTGGATGGGTTTTCCAGTATAGTGTTACCTTAGGCATCTTAATAATGTTTAATACTTTCTATGGATGTGCCCAGATTAATGGCCTTGCTTCATTCCACATTGCTCGAATACCCCAAATAGTCTCCGGATTACTATTGTTTATAGGTTGTTTTTCCCATCCAGAATCCCCAAGATAGTTAGCAAAGCAAGAATTTTGGGATAATTTTGAAGATACTGTTGCACATACACAAGCCAAGGATAATAGAGAAAATCCAGACATTATTATCAAAATTTCTGAAATTAAGGAACAAATAATGGTTGAAGAAGACACAAAAGCCTTTACTTATGCTGATCTTTTTAACAGACATGAATGTTCTAATGTAATACATTACTTATATATTTCAAATAACCGGCTGCGAAGGTAATCCGATGTTAGTATCCTTATCTATTCAATACGTCAACAACTCTGCTGTGACAGAAGCGGCTCTCTTTTTACTTGATAATTTAGGAAGAAGAAGGCTCTTATTTTTTGAAGGAATATTAATTATGGCTCCATAATAGGCAGTTTAGGCTTATTCGCTAAGTAATCCGTTCCTTGGCCAGATTCACCGGACAAAACTGTGACAATTAGAATACCTGCTGATCGTAACGACATAGCTATAGGGATTATTGCTTGTTACTATTTATTTGTTGCGTCATTTACGATAATGGGGTGAGAATGAGTTATGTTGCAGGGCTCTGGAGTGCCTCTCGTCAGAGAGGTGCGGCTCTTACAACCACGTCTAACTGGATAATGAATTTCGCTATAGCCATGTTCTCACCACCAGCTTTTATGAACATAAATTGGAAGACTTATTTTATTTTTGTAGCTTGATTATCTATATAGGTGTATTTTTTTTAGACACCTTAAACTATTTATTTCGGGTTTCTCTGTCAACAAGTGTGCTTATTGTATTTTGATTATACTTGGCCTATTATAACACTATATATTACTAAATGTTCGCTAATTCAATAAAGTCAAGTATTATTTAATTTAGGTTCCAGATTTATTGCTTTTCCATATAATTAACAATTGGATAAACCGTATTATTATGAAATGCTGAACTTGCTTTTCACTCAGAACTACAAGATTAAAAAAGAAAGCATTTACAGTTCAGAATCTTTTTCTCAGACGCATTCTTGTAAATGACTGCACAATTTGTTCAACGCTATTATTGTATGTGCATTTAAATTATAACGAAAAGAAAAACAAACTCATGCCATATAAAATTATTCATATATATTTAATTTAAATTAATAAAACGATAACGGTACCAAAAGACCTAAGCCTATAAATATTCCATATATTTTGGCTTTTGGTAAGTTATTCTCTGAAGCATCGGAACTTCTTCTTCCTGAGTTAGAGCCACCTCCAAAAGTTCCAGTTGAGCCCCCAGTCTCGTCAACCGAACTAGGAATAGATGTAGAAGAGTATCCTGGTGCTTGTATGGCGTTTGGAACTGAAGATGATATAACAGCAATGTCCTCGTCTGTTGTATATCTAGCCTGAGCTATAGAGATTTCGAAATCATCTAGGTCAAAAACTAGATAAGCACTCCTTAGCACATTGTCCCCAAATAATATATAATCTGAACCAGACTGCTCTAAAATATTCAAAAAGCATTGGCTATAGCTATATCTTTGTATCAAACTTGTTAGAGGTACATTGATTCTGACACCACTAAAATCAATGCTGAAGAAGTATGAATCATCATCAATACAATCAACTAAGTAAGCTCCCAAGGATGAAGAAAATTGACCATTCATGCTTTCCCCTAAGGATCTCAAAAGAGACCTAGGAAAATAAGAAAAAGTAGAACCTGTATCTAAAACAGCTGTATAAGTATTAGAAGTTATTTCTAATTCATTATTTGAATCATTAAAGTAAATTCCACTTACAATAACTTCTATTCTAATTGGGTCTGAATAGCCATAACTTCTTGCCGAATTTACAATTTTTACCGTCTGCAAGTCACCAGAATACTTAGCAGAATCGACTGCTCCAAATAATACTGTTCCAGTTCTTGAGTCCTCGTCACCTAAATAAATTGAATATGCCGCTTTATTGATAGTACCTTGGTTTCTTAATTTCAAAGGCAAATTCTCGTATTGATAATTACCTCCATTCTGATTGGAGTATGTAGTTTCTAGTCCAGAAAGCCCTATACCTAAAATTCCAATGTCTGAAGTTGTATCATTTGAAATTGCAAACGATAAGCCTCTCACGGTCACATTGCCAAAACTAACATTATCCGTGCCCCAAAATCCGCGAGCGTAAGTTCCATCAGCATAATTTATTGAGAACTGGTTAGCGGATTGATTTCGATTAAAGGATTCAGAGTCTGAAAACCTGAACGAACCGTATCTAGCACACTCATTATCTGACGATTTGATGTTTTCCATAGCATTGTTTGTCTTATAGTTATTTTCAAAATCAATAGACGCACCGCTCAAATTTGAGAAATTAACATTCCATACAGGTTTAAGGTTTCTTTCGAATTCTTCTGAAGTATCCTTGTTAGTTCCTGCATCTTTGTTGCGGCTACCAGTATTATATTTATTATCTGTATGTTCTGGTAACCTATTATCCACTTGTGTGTCCCTCTTGAACATTGAAGACTGCCTTTCACAATTCAAGTCATGTGCCATAATCCATAAATCCGAAGATCCTGTATCTACTAAGACCCCCATTTCATCATTGTTAGATCCTATTTCAATGTTAGCTAAGTAGAATGTCTGTCTATTTCGTAATTCCATCTCCAAAGAATCTCTTTTTTTAACAATATATGGCTTTTCGTCAAGGATAGATACGTCTCTTTTATTATCTCCTCTCAAAACGCTGAAGTCAATTTTAATTGGATCATAAATCTCTGCAAGCGCCATGGTGGAAAACAAAAGTGTCCATTTGATGACTTTAGAAACTTGCATAATGTTTTGCTTTCACTAATTACATTATTGAATTGGGATAATTGAACATTCATATATTTATATATAAAATAGGATCAAGATGGACAAGAAATATGCACTATGATGACTACTATCCTTACATATAATGACTATCACTCTACATGTAAACTACTTTATCGCACTGCCGACAAAACAGAAAATCATTATAAGTCGCAGCAGCTTCCAAATGCTATACCTTACAAGCTTCATACAAATTTAGGTCTAAGCCATTATTCGATTTTTTCTCAATCCGATGACTTTTTTACGCAAAATTTTCTTGGCTTTAATAACTCTATAATGTAATCGATAGGAATTTAGTTTAATTTCTCTAACTAGTCTTGCAAGACCTCTAAACAAGATAATATGCGCGATAAATAGATAAAACGATAAAGTAAGAGTCCAAAAAAATTTCAATCATAGAATAAGCCAATGTTATTATCAAAACAAATAAAATATTTCAGGTTATGATATCCACATAAATTGCAAATCATTCATTTATAATATATTCTAGAGTCTTAATACCTTCTTGCTTGCCTTCTAGATTACAAATCATCATTGAGCTTAAGAGGTGTTGCAGCAATTTAGTATTTCTTAGCCGTATGAATAAGAAGTTCTAAAAATAGGGCATAAGTCCCAGATGATTTCGGAAATAATGGAAATAACGGAAATAAACGAATTTACTTAATAATTAATAATCACATAATGCATGCTAAGTCTGTTAAACTTTTAGATATTCCTCGACTATTATAAAATATCCACCCACCCTTAATACAAACCATACTTATGCGAGAATATGTCTCGAAACTATGATGAAGACTAAAATAAGACAACCTTAGTTTTTGTGTAATATACCTTATACAGAAACTTGCAACATTCTAACCACAAGTGCGTGAGAGAAGTTACTCGAAGTCATGTTCTAAATTATTATTGAGAATACCATATTTCTGAGTTTTTGTATGCAATTTCAACGTATAATCAAAATCTACACTATGCTTTCTTTTTTTATCTATGATTTATACTAGAATTGGCTATAACAGCCTGATATGTATGATATATTTTATAATTCAAGATGAAAATAAGCGTATTACGTGTCTTAAAGATTAAATTTAGTTCAGGAAAGAAACATTAATTTTGTACCTATTGACTATATTTTTATTATGATCAGAGTGATGAAGAGCGTTTTTAATAGTACCTTATGAACGAGCTTCTCATAAAGGTTATCAAGGAATAAATCCTTACGATTTTAGTGAAGTCAAAGAGAATACTTGAAAGAAGAAATCAAGTAATAGTCTACTAACTTAGGCCTAGCGCTTAAAAAAAAAATTAGATATTGCGTCCTATATAAACTTTGAGCGTCTAAAATGAATTGGGAGCATGGCCATTATCTAAGAAGGAAATCCATACTGCAGTTTAAAACCATATTCCAAGAGTCTCTCAAAACATTTCACAATAAAAATTGGGAAAATTTCGACTGTGCTTCTTACCTTTCTCATCATATATCTAACGCAAGTCTTAACCACTTAATAACTAGCAAATAAACTCCCCGAAAATATTCAGATATGTGTAATTGAAATACACATATCTGACACAAGTGTCAAAGACTTATTATGTAGGAAATAGGCCACTAAAATTAGATTGAATGTTACAGAAAAATATAAAAGTCCGGTAAATGCGAAAATTGTATTTTAATATCCCGATATATTAAGTATATTTTGAATGAGATTGAGTATTTAATTTTACCGTCAGTATACAAATTAATATGGGAGTAGTTAAGTTGAGTTCGTTTGGGGAATTAGTATACCACTTATCTAACGGAAAATATTTTCATGTGAACTCGGAATTCGAGAACTTAGCCAAACCTCAGAAATTACGAATAAAAATTTGCGTAGAGAAAATCCGAATTTCTGCGAAATGGCTAGTTCACAAAAGTGTATCTACTAAATTGCCGCAAACTATATATGTTGCAAGGGTCTGTACTTTATTCGCAAACAACCAATTAGTCCATTAAATGAAAATTAACAGAATTCTCCATTTCTAAGCATATCGAACTAATGCATTCAATTTAGTTAGCTCGTAATCAATTTATCAGATTTGAATTTTATATGTAAAGTTGCTACTAAAAAGTCAATCAATAATAGAACAACTTAAATTCTACGAGGGATCAAAAAGGGGCAAACTTCATCAAATTTGGTAGATTTATTATCCCTCAATTTCAGTAATTCTTAATGAATAATAACTTCACAAAATATTGTTTTAAGGCTGTTTGTTCCAGATTAACTTATGCAATAGTTCGTTACAGAAGCAATTCATTTATACTGAAGTTTATAGTACTTCTGTATCAAAATAATACAACCCAATTAGAATATGTAATAATTACCCCTACTCTTGCCCCACTCCCTATAGGTAAACATTTCATTTTAGATCAATGCTATCCTTTATGAAACTTTTTTACACCGGCATTCCCTATCCAAGCCTGTCACAAAATAGTTTTTTGTTACCCTGAAAATATCCAAAGATTATCGCAAATAATCTGCGATATGGGAATATTACACTTTTATAATATTAAATATCTACTTTTCCACCAAATTACTACATACAAAACTAAATTATTGCTTCTACCTACGATTTAAATCCCAGACAATTTACTCGCTTATTAAAACTGTTGGCCACATTGAAACTTTTTTGCGCACTTTGAACATTTTTACTCCCTCGAGTTTCTCAGCGCCAGATGTTCTGAGTGCAGTTTTTCTAACAAAACGCGCGCTGTAATGATATATTGTATCATTTACTGTTTTAGATATAGGATAATCTCTATCTTATACGAATATATATTATCTAGATTCAGTTTCCAATATGTACTGCTTCACCTATAATAACAAAAGTCATTGTCAGAAACTATCTAACTATTTATTGAAGATGAATTTTATTTAAAAAAAATTTTCGGATGCTCGTTCTATATTAGAAAAGCATCCTGAGACATCTTGTGAGAAATTGGATTAGATAACAAAAGAATTAGTATTAAGGCTATTTGTGCAAATAATAACTTTATTAGTGCTGACTTTATATCCCCATTACGCGCAAAGCCCGAAATTCGAACAAATATAAGCCACATTGAGTCAGGCTCTTAATTATTTTAACTCCCTTAAATCCGCTATATGCGATAACTCCACTCCTCTCAATCTGTGATCCTCCTCTATTATTTAAATATAAAGAACCACCCAAGTCACAATTTAATTAATTGACCTAATTTATAACAGAAGAATCATAACAAAAGCAAAAGGGAAATGAGCAAAGTAGAATATCAGAAACTAGGTGCCTCAGGCTTGTCTATTTCCCCTATTATCGTAGGTTGTATGACATTTGGAAAACATCTCAATTGGTGTATTGATGAAGAAGAGTCTGTTATGGAAATATTGAAAAAGTGTTATGACAATGGCTTAAGAACGTTTGACACCGCTGATGTCTATTCGAACGGTGCATCCGAAATTCTTTTAGGTAAGTTTATCAAGAAATATCATATACCAAGAGAAAGAATTGTTATTTTGACGAAAGTATGGGGTACGATGGACTATAACTATCCGGAGTTCAATGCACATAATGTTGGTAGTGATAAATATCCTGAAATCAACTACATTAATTCTAAAGGATTATCTAGGAAGCATATTCTTAATGCTGTCGACCATTCTGTCAAAAATTTGGGAACTTATATTGACGTATACCAAATCCACAGATTAGATCGTACTACCCCCAAGAATGAGATTATGAAAGCATTACATGACGTTGTTGAGTCAGGGAAAGTAAGATATTTAGGAGCGTCTTCAATGAAAGCTGTTGAATTTGCACAATTGCAATTTGTTGCTGAAAAAAATGGCTGGACTAAGTTTATTAGTATGCAGAATTATTACAACCTTTTATACCGTGAAGAAGAAAGAGAAATGATTCCTTTTTGTAAAGAGAATGACTTCGGGAAAGTTTCAATAATTCCTTGGTCGCCTATTGCGATGGGTCTTCTCGCACGTCCGTTGTCTTCTGATGGAACTGAAAGACTGACAAAGGACAATATATTTGCTCTAATGGGGTTGACTAAACCAACTGAGGCAGATAAAGAGATCATATACAGGGTTCAAAAGATCGCGGAAAAATACGACGTAAGTATGGCGACTGTAGCCACAAGATGGGTTTTATATAAAGGTGCAAACCCAATAGTTGGTGTTAATTCTTTGGAAAGAGTAGATGATTTTGTGAAAGCATTGAATTTCGAATTGACCGAAAGTGAAATTTCTCTGTTAGAAGAACCTTATGTCGCAAAGGCAACGCTTGCGATGTGGTGAATGAATTTCAGATAATATGCTGCAATTGAGAAGGAATGACAGGAAGCACAAACGAAAGTTTTTTGAAAGCTATAAATGTATATACATGTGTATGAGGAAAAAATTTAATTGAGTATGAATGAAAAATCTAACCAATTAAAAGATACTGCTTTTGACCATTATCTATCTGGAAATTGATGATATTATAATGGAAGTATATAAATGATTTTGCAATGTACAAACTTCTTGTATAAGAAACATATCATCACCATTGTTGTTTGATAGTGAAATTCATATATATATTTCTTCGTACTTGTAAATTCTGATTTTTTATAACAGCTTAAAACTCTAGACGACGGCTTGAAGATTGATGGTACACACGGAATTGTAGAGTATAATTCTTAGCTTCTCAAATATAGGGCATAGTTTATCTAAGTCCCACTTTTGGTATTATATACTTTACACGTGTAAGTAACTCAACAGAATAGTTAGATGAGTGCTTAGTGGTAAACGAAATGAGTAATAGATTCAGAAAAATCAAATTTGCTTGTTGACTACAAAATTATGTATTTTTTTAAATTAAAGCTTCCTACACCTTGAATATTTTTCCGACTTCACATTCTCAAATACCGATCAATTAAAATATTGGATATAATAAAAGGCCAAAGCTGAAGCCGATGCTTCTTCATAATATGATTACTAATCATGATTCACTTCCCGCACAACTGGTTAGCATGAATATTTAAATGGAAGAGGAAGACACATTCAATTTATATCTATATTAAGCTCCGTAATAAGATGACAAAAGTATTAATTTTAGGAGCTGCTGGACAGATAGCAGGTATACTACGTGATAATTTGTTGAATGAAACCAATTATTTGTTGGTTCTCTATGCAAGAAATGGCCATCGCCGTTTAAAAATCAAAGATAATGCAAGGGAGAGAATTGTCGAAGGGGACTTCTTGGATGAAGAAATATTAAAAGAAGCAATGAGCGGTGTGGAAGCTATTTATGTTAATGATATGGGAAATATCAAAGCTGTCCAGACAATCATCAGAGCGATGAAAGCTTGTCAAGTGAAACGGTTTATTGGGGCATCTATTTTAGGTATATACGATGAAGTTGGCGGCTCTTTTGGAAAATGGAATCATTCAATGATTGGTAGGAATCCAAGAATGCAAGCACAGAAAGAATCGGCAGCAGCGGTGGAAAAATCTGGCTTAGATTATACCTTACTCAGGATCTCTTGGCTTTATGATGAAGAAGGTAACGAAAAGTACATCCTTAGTCAAAAAGGTGAAGAATTCATTGGTGTGCAAGTTACTCGTCAAGCAGTTGCTCGTTTGATTGTCGATATTTTAGCTAATAATGGTGAAACATTTATCGGAAAAAGTATGGGTGTAAGTGAACCAGGAACGAACTGGGCCAAGCCATCATTCTATTAATTTCTTGACACCTTTCGTGCATTTTTTTAACATTTTAAAAGCGAGCATACATAAGTAGTATAATTGGAATATATACCTGTTGTTTTCTGAATGATATTCTTAGCTATATTGTGAAACCTTCTCTTTTTTCTCTCGTAATTAAGAATTTCTTAACATTATAGTATGACAGAACTTATATTTGCAAAATGGCAAGATGGAAAATATGAACAAGTCTTTTTTTTCTTGAGAGTTTAGGCTACATAGTCAACACAGGCACGCGTTTTGCGATGTAGTGTCGAGTGTATAGGGTTTATGGGTTTTTTGGGGGTTTTTTTTTGGTTGGGCGGATGTAGAGGGTGTGGATTTCTTTTGGGAAGGGATGTTACTGGATTGGGGCGGATTTTGGATCGGGCCAGGTGGTTCCCGTGCTGGACATGTCTCTGGACGTCTCTGGCCCCCAAGGCCGATTCGGGAGAGTAGACTATTCGTCTGTGGATGCGGCGGTTGGGCTGCAAGTGCCATTTTGGGTGCGAACTTTTTCTTTTTCAGGCGGTGGTTGGTTTATATTCGACAAGGTTAACAAGGTGAAAAAAATAAAAATGATGAGCATTGTTAGAAAAATATCTGAAAATTGATAAATATATAAAAAAATATAAAAAATAGAAAAGTATAGAAAAGTATAGAAAAATATATAAAAAAAAAGTAAGGGGCATAAAAGGGAGATAATGTAGAGGGTAGTATATATGTAGATGAAGCGGGTTCTTTTGGCCTTGAATGGGGGTATAAAGGGTGGCATGAAGCGGGAATGAAGGGGGTGATGGATTCCAGCACTACATTTTGAGGATTAAGTGTGGTACTGTCATTCCTTTTTAATAGTGTAAGAAAGGAAACCCCTGTTTGTTCACCTTCATGATTCAAATAATCATATTTCATACGGCTACCTTTGTCCATAATTATTTGTATTTTACTGGCTTCCTCGTTTATGAACTAAGGTAATCTTACCGGAAACGCCAATTCTTTTTCGCAAAGTCGCAATTCAAAAATTCTATCAAAAAGTGATTCTTTCCTCCATGATTATCATGAAACAAGGATTTCTTTTATGCTAACTTTATTTAATTTCCTATAAATTAGATGGGCCCCACACCGAAATGTTTGCGATAGTCTTAATCACATAAACAAATAACTATGGATAGTAATACTTTCCAAACAAATTTAAGAAAATATGTCTTAGGATACTTTGAGAATACTGATATGGACATTGATATTGATAAATTTCAGATTACCAAATTCGACTATCGAAGTATTTTCTGCAACAATGCTAATAAAAAAATAAGCCATTTAGAAGTGGTTTCTAAATTTTTCAGAATTGATAAAATGTCCGACGTTGATATGGTTCCCTTAAAGGGCAAGTTGTACTTTGATGATAATCCAGATAAGTGGAAAGAATTATTTATATTCTTTTGTGTTATGCCTTTTACCGAGTACGAGTTCCAAGGCAAAGGCGGAAGTTTACTAAATCCTGATACTCTTCATAATGCTTGTCCGAGTGATGCAACTGACAATCTTCTAATTAGAACCTTTTCCGATATAGAATTTATGTCACTGAACCAAGAAATTCCAGACTGCAGGCTCGCAGCCAATTTGCAAAGCATTTTGAAAACAAATATATTCTCGAATACTTTCAACGAAGATCATAGAAAGAAATTAATAACGAAACTACTTGGAGTGTGCTTTAAACAGGATTATAAAGTTGTCAAACATATTGAATTAATAAACGAAAGTACATATAGAGATAATTTCAAAGAATATTTGTTTAAACCTATTAGTGGATATGTTACAGCTTTATTAGACTTTGATATAGAGGTT
>PPOW02000030.1:0-15330 GCA_003708965.2 Debaryomyces subglobosus | reverse complement strand
GCGTATAAATCTTTCTGTAAGGATATTTATAAAGCTAAGGGGAAACACCTCTATGACACTGTTATTGGGCTTGGCGAATTTGCAGATATTGATATCCAAAGTGGATTTACATTTAATTCACAGCTTTTCAAAGTAAGTAGTAAAGATGTCATAGAGTATCTAAAAGAAGACATCAACGTAGCACACCAATTGATTGTTAAGGTCTTTGATCCGATCAAAGCAAAGAGAGACCATGATAGTTACACAGTCAGTAGAACTGGTATTTTTGATAAATCCAGGAGGGCATATCTGTGCAAGAAGACAGCGTATGAAATGCTCATGTCTAATGACAAATTTAACAGCACTTACATTGATCAGGAATGTGTTTTCGGTAGGTTCAATATTGGTTCACACTACCACGCCTTGGGACCGTTTCTCATATTGAAATACTTGGATCACACCAAATGTCCCTTAGATGAAGAGACGTATAAAAAGGCTGAAGAGCAGTTGAAAATTATCCACGATAAACAGATAATACACGGGGACATTAGTTTGAGAAATATCCTCTTTTGCGAAGGGAAGGTCTATTTTATAGACTTTGGGTATTCAAATTATGATGATTATCATGATAGAAAAGGAAAGCGCTCTAGACCTGTTAGTGCTAATGAAGGGGCCAAGAAGAGTGAACACAGAGAGTTATGCGAGTTATTTGGACAACTCATTCCAGAAAAGTATAAGTAGAATAGTGCATATAATAATAAAATATGCGCAAATATACCATCAGTTGCAATGGTTATAGCCTGTAGTTATAAGAAATCACAATGTACAACATACTTATGAAGGCTATTTCAAACTGGTCGCGAAGTGTAAAAATTGTAAACTGGTCTCACGGTGAAAAAAAGTGCGCAAGCCAAAAGTGTAAACTGTCCCATTTCCAACTGTAAACTGTCTGTAATCTTTAATTCCTATGTATATCCAGTGATATTTAGATCATCATGTAGTATATAAGCGGCATTATCACCAGATCTGAGAAAAATCTGAAAAGATGAAAAATTTCGTTTGGAAATTTTTGCAATTTCTCAAAAATATTCTTAATATTCACTAACATAACCGATATTCGCAAAATCTTGAAAATATGAACCGTGTCGGATGCACCTCATATTTTATATTTATTCTTTTTTCAGCACTTAAGAATACGAAAGTAACTTGTTATTTTTAAACGAGCTATAAAATGTAGTCATTATAGAGCCCTTTTCTGCGGCATATTTGTGGTACGCGGTCATTTTCTGAGTACTTGAATTTGCTGATACGGAGAATGCCATGATGGTCGCGACGTCGGCGTTCAGCCATGGCGTAGATGTTGAGCGTATCAGTCATGTAATAGCTATCGGCGATGTTTCCGGTAGTGTTGATTTCCAGCAGGTGGTGGGAAGAATGTGGAGAAAGCAAAGCAATAGAGTCGGTCGGTCGATTATTTTGTTGGAGCCCGGGATGAGGACGGGAATAATTCGGGGCGATATGTGTGTGAACGGGGGTTTGGCGCAGGAATTAGACGGTAAGATTGATCAAAGTTGTGTGTCGCTAGGCTGCATTGCGTGTTCTGTCTGCGATAATAATAAGTGTATCCGAAAGGAGGAGCTAGAAGATGGAGATGAAGAGATGGAAGAGGGTAACCAGAGTGAGGAGGTAGAAGTAGAAGAAGAAGAAGATGATGATGATAATGAAGAGGATGAAACGTTGAAACGGTTGCGAGAGTGCAATTTTAATATCCTAGTTATGTATGGGCTCAGCCGAGGTACGGTTGGCGTTGGCGAGTCGCTAGGATGCTATCTTCGGGGGTTTTTCCCAACGATTGTTATCACGGGACTTTTGGAGGAGCTGTCAGTATGCAGAGGGTGTCTATTATCATATGAGCATGCATATAAGCTCGATGTGCGTCATCAAAGCATAATGCATATGACGTGCTCTCTTAGTCCGCTTCTTCACGCCATTCTCATCTTGCTTTTTTTCTCCAAGAAAAATGCCCGGGCCATGATCCAAGAAGAGCTTCTGATGTCCACGGTTAGTGATATCATGATGGAGAGGGTACGCCAGCTCATTGATGATAGGAATAGAGAATAGCAGATCAGGACGGAATACTTTAAATGGTAATAGAGATCGGGCGCTATACTAAAAATAGATAAATTTAATACGAGCGGTCGGAATGCCCAAAATAGACTCTCTACAAAAAACATTGCTATACAACAACGTACGAGCACAGTCGAAGTCTGAGAAAAATATGCTGGTAGAAGAGAACAAGTTCTGTAATTGTATAGATATTTTATTGTGGTAAGAATATTACCATGAAAGAATATTTGAAAGTAGTGCAAAGACTGATGCCATTTTGATAACATGTACTAAAGTATGCTCTCTTTAACATCATAAAACATCTTCACTTTTCCATGAAATTTGAAATACTTTAAGTAAATGCGCCCGAAAAAGGTGAAATTAGCATGTAGTTTTCTTAATGATACTTCTTTATCTATTTTCCAGAAATGAAATTGCATGAGCTGTATTGGATAATTCATATATGACTATTTTAGTTCAAAATAATGATGCATAATATTTGCAAGACATTTGTATCCAATACCAATTACTGCATACCTAAGATTCATCATATTTTTTTTAATTTTTGAAAGCGGACGGCATACTCGATTTCACAAGCCATTCCAAATGGTGGGTTCAAAATATGGGAAGAGCCCGACACTCTGCACTCAAAACCGCTCATACAACTGGATCAGATATATTGAACAGCGTGAGGATGGTCGCTCATTGGAAAGATAGGAAGACGCTAAGTTCACAAATTCTATGAACTGATCTTTAAGGACATTAGGAAAAGTTTGATCCCTATGACAAAACTTACAGACTTAAAGTATTTATGAGTTTACATGAACCAAACTGAAACAGTAGTTGGTTCAGAGTATTTCAAGGGTTGTTGGATGTTTCAGAAATAGCCCCAAACGCACCATTATTTTCAAGCCATTAGTAAAGGAGGTTATGGCATATTATATATTAAAACCTTATTCTGATGAAAATTACCAAATAAATCTTGACTCTGTTACTCCAGGAGTATTTCCTGGGAAAGGATTGAAATTTGATAACGATAATCATCCTGAATTAAACCTTGATAACATCATGGTTTTGATTATAAAAGAAGGAGCCTGGTAATAGGGTCTTTTGGTATTGCAATTTAATTCATGCAGTTGATCCACTTCATGATGAGAAAACTAATTCCTCAGTATTCAAAAATATTCTTTCTGCTCAATTGTGTCAAACAAATATAGAAAATGCACACTCACAAAGAGAAAAATTCTTGGGGGGACTAGTTGATTCAGATTTCTTGGATTTCCTAATGAAATTGCAGAAAAATATCACAAGGGTAAGGCAGATTCTACTGATATTGAACAATATGGGGAAAATCATTTGTTATAGATAGATTTGATAAAAAGCAAATACACTAAAAGTGTTAAAAAAGCCATTAGGATGGCTATGGAATTGTTATTTTATTAAATAAATCTATGTATAAAATAAGTGACAAAATTGTTATATGTTAATGTGATGTTTTTTATGATTTTAAAATTGAATTCTTAGAGAAATATATTTCTCAACTTGTAGTATCTCACTTCTCTGAAACATTTATTCGTTAAGTGCGCTTAAATAATTCAATCAAGCTAGATTTCCCAAAAGGACTAAATTCTGATTAATTAATAGCCACTAATTATTTTCAGATTCAACCCAAGATTGTGGTAGGCCTAATCAAGTAAAATCCGATAAAATTGGATGGATTACCAATTAAGTGACTAAATCCATTAATACCCTCTTGTACTAAATATAGTTTCTATAGCAAGTTAACAAGACTTTCTTAAATATTCAAAGAATTTTATATTTCTTATCAAAATGAAGTTTTCATAAGTACAATTTAAGATTAACAACCTATAAATGTCAACAGCTCAACTATATCAGCTTCGTATTTAGGATATTAGCCAGTCAGAACCAAAAGTTAGTGGAGATATTTCAATAGCATTTGCTTCCTTTGGAAATTCTGAAGTTACCAAACTTCCAGATATGTTTGCACAGAATAAGAAGGTTTTGATAAAGGATCCAAAGCACTCACTGCAAGTTGGTTGAGGTTGAAACGCTCTTTGCTCGAGGAGGTTGAAAAGATTAAAAGTCTTGGATCTCAAACAATTCCTTCAATTGAGTTTTCTGATCTTAACTTGTGTGAGAAAAAAAGGGAAGA
The DNA here is from genome assembly GCA_003708965.2 of Debaryomyces subglobosus. Classification (NCBI taxonomy): domain Eukaryota; kingdom Fungi; phylum Ascomycota; class Pichiomycetes; order Serinales; family Debaryomycetaceae; genus Debaryomyces; species Debaryomyces subglobosus. Next base: position 11,072 of record PPOW02000030.1, on the reverse strand, counting down.
GATTTTAAAGAGAGGTTCATTTGTAATCAAGAATTTGATTCAAGAGTAGGTGGCTAGGATTCTTAAGTCAGATATTCATAAGTATGTCAAAAAAAAATCATAACACTAAAGGCTCTCATAAAGAAAATCCAGGTGATACTCAGTTTTCCTTTGGAGCTCATGCAGATGGTGGTTCATTAGAAAGATGGGAAGACATTGAATATAGAAAATGCTACGAACCAATTTTTCAAGGGCTATGGGAGGAGTATGATACATTTGATTCAACTCACAGAATTGGTGTAGATATTAATTTACATGATTCAGTGTATTCCGAACATTTCAGTCTTTTTTGAATCTTTCGGAAATAGAACTGTATAAAGGAGGTATGAAATTTGCTCCATCTGTAAAGGAAGTTACTGCATATTACATGTTGAAGCCATTTTTTGATGAAAATGATAAGCTTAGGTTTGACTCTTGCATTAATGGTGGTTTTCCAGATAAAGGTTTGGAGTTCAATAAAGAAACACACCCGAAACTAGACCTTGAGGTTTTAATGGTCCCACCTCCTAATATTGAGCCAGTAGATATGGTTTTCTGGCATTGTGATTTGATCCATTTGGTAGACCCAATTCATACAGGATCACAAGATACCTCAGTACTTTATACTCCATCTGCGCCCTTATGCAATCTCAATGTTAACTATATTTTTTGCCAAGAGAAGCCTTCTTAAAGGGTTTAACTGGACCAGATTTTCCAGATTTTCCATATGGGTTAGCTGAAAAGTCAACACAAAGATAGAGGGACTTCAAAGGAAATTTATGAATATGGTGGAAGAGGTGCTCTGCAAGAGTTTGCTTTAGAAAAGTTTGATGAAAAGAGGAATATTCCGAGGCGGCCAAGAAAAGCTGTAAATGCTGCAAAAAATTAGGCCTAACTGTTGCGTTTAACTTAATTTTATGTATTTTCTAACTTTGCATATTTTACGTAGTTTGCTTTTATGGTGATAGTAGTCGCTCAAACATGCACTTGTACAATATAAATATTCGACATACGTTATTCAAGTCCCTAGCCTATATATAGATATGATTAACTCCATCTCCCCCACTATGTCTTGTAAAGTCATTAGTTGTTTCCCATTTGCATCAAATAGATGACCCAAAACATCTTCAAATATAAATTTATAATTATTATTCATAATTCCGTTATTTATATTTTAGTAATCACATAGAAGGTATGAATATTTTACAGTTTGGTATGAGGGATTCGAGTTTAGTATGAAAACTCCCAGTCTGAAGTATGAGAATTTTTCCACCGGTGGTATGAATTAAATGTAAAAAACACTTCAATATCTCTAAAATAGTATTCACATAAGGAGGGTATGAAAAGTTTGCAGTTTAGTGTGAGTAATTTTACATGTTAGTCTGACAAATTATCGGAAGTATGACCTATTATCGACCGGTAGTGCGGGAGTTTTGAGCCCGAAGTATGAGTTAATTATGAGAACGTTGTATTAAATATCGTTGGTATGAACAATTCCAAACCGCGGTTTAATTAATGACTACAAACGCTGTATGCTTTCGATGAAGTAAACAGATATTTTATTATATACTAGGATTAAATATAGCTAAGTAACAAATTGCATATACTAACAAAAGAAAGCTTTCGCCTTTTCTGAACATGTCTGGTTTTGATCATCGATGCTAATAGTTGGCATCCTTTTACCTATTTCAATCATAAGGATATCTCTGTACCAACATACTGGTTTTTATACCAATCTCCATTAAACCATCTATTGTTGCTGATGTACTCTTTGCATGGTATTTCTGCATAACTAACCGATCCACTACTTTTCATAGACATAACCTTGACCTGACCATACCAGTTGTTTGAACCGAACCAGCCTGAAGCCCCGGTAATCGTTAAACAAAATGCACTCATTGCTTTACTACCTGCAGCTCTAAAGCCTTGAACAAGTTCATCAATGACATCTTGTTGCTTAGTCCTAGTATCGCAATTTCCTGTAGACTTCGTCCTTGGTATAACTCCTATTAACATTACCGGATCCGTAGCTCCCCCAGCCGAAACAATGTTATACTTGTCATCAGTGATGATAAATGTAGACGAACATTCTTTCTTAGCCTTAGTACTAAGGAAAGCCGTGCCGACTCCTATTAACCCCAAGGCGTTGCATAATTCAGAGGTAGCACTAAATGACCATAATTTTTTCATTGCTTCCGGAGCTTTGTCTCTTATGCCATAACACATTTCTATTAAATGAAGTGTGAAACCATTAACCTTATAATAAAAGTTCTGTAAATGACACCGCTCCCATGCCAGTGGCTGACTGATCCGACAAAATTGTCCAGGTGATCCGTCTTGCACAGTCCATGATGGTATTTCATCCGTATATAGCAAAGTATCTCGTTTGTGTGTCACATTGTTATTCCCTCTGTACTTTTCAGCTATATCAGCAGCATCGTGAAAGTAGCTACCGGTCAAATTCAATGCCTCACCAGCTACCTTATAGCCTACTAAATCAATAAAATTAATCAAGTCTGTAGGAGGTAATGATGTCATCAAGTAAGTTTCATAGTCATAGTTATCTTTATAATAGTCATACAATTTATTAAGACATGTTCCATTAGTATATTGTCCCTCACTATTTTGAGTAAACGGCTGGCATCTTAATGCAGCTGCCTTTACCAATTCAATTATCGTAAAGATCAATATGATTTTCAACATCGCTATAGTGTGTACTTAAAAATAGGTGATTAGTTATTCATCGTCACATATATATATACATACATAAGCTATCCTGGTAATATAACAGAAACAAATTAACCAATCAAGCTACAGAATGCTATAGGAAGTTTTTCCCCATCGGCTATACCTTTTCCTATTATTAGTCTTAATAGCCAAGACTTATGTAGAGATATGCAGATTACTTACCTAACAAATCGTCTCTAAACTGGTCGTTTTTTGCTGAAGCAATTCTGTTATAGGCCAAGAATTTTTGATACGACAAATATGTGCGAAAGCTCGTTCCAATTAAAATTGCCAAAAACACATAATCCTGATAGCTCTATGATAGCAGCTTGACTTAACTCTTTCTAGTATGTGTCTGAAATTTCGGTACCGAGACTACACGAATAAATAAACTTTTAGACGATACCAAATTGAGTTGGTTCGGTGCTTAATATATATCCATCTATTTTAATCATAAGGATATCTCTGTACCAACATACTGGTTTTTATACCAATCTCCATTAAACCATCTATTGTTGCTGATGTACTCTTTGCATGGTATTTCTGCATAACTAACCGATCCACTACTTTTCATAGACATAACCTTGACCTGACCATACCAGTTGTTTGAACCGAACCAGCCTGAAGCCCCGGTAATCGTTAAACAAAATGCACTCATTGCTTTACTACCTGCAGCTCTAAAGCCTTGAACAAGTTCATCAATGACATCTTGTTGCTTAGTCCTAGTATCGCAATTTCCTGTAGACTTCGTCCTTGGTATAACTCCTATTAACATTACCGGATCCGTAGCTCCCCCAGCCGAAACAATGTTATACTTGTCATCAGTGATGATAAATGTAGACGAACATTCTTTCTTAGCCTTAGTACTAAGGAAAGCCGTGCCGACTCCTATTAACCCCAAGGCGTTGCATAATTCAGAGGTAGCACTAAATGACCATAATTTTTTCATTGCTTCCGGAGCTTTGTCTCTTATGCCATAACACATTTCTATTAAATGAAGTGTGAAACCATTAACCTTATAATAAAAGTTCTGTAAATGACACCGCTCCCATGCCAGTGGCTGACTGATCCGACAAAATTGTCCAGGTGATCCGTCTTGCACAGTCCATGATGGTATTTCATCCGTATATAGCAAAGTATCTCGTTTGTGTGTCACATTGTTATTCCCTCTGTACTTTTCAGCTATATCAGCAGCATCGTGAAAGTAGCTACCGGTCAAATTCAATGCCTCACCAGCTACCTTATAGCCTACTAAATCAATAAAATTAATCAAGTCTGTAGGAGGTAATGATGTCATCAAGTAAGTTTCATAGTCATAGTTATCTTTATAATAGTCATACAATTTATTAAGACATGTTCCATTAGTATATTGTCCCTCACTATTTTGAGTAAACGGCTGGCATCTTAATGCAGCTGCCTTTACCAATTCAATTATCGTAAAGATCAATATGATTTTCAACATCGCTATAGTGTGTACTTAAAAATAGGTGATTAATTATTCATGATCAGATCAATTTGAGTATTTAGGTTGATTAGGTTACCCTGACAAAATAAATTGTATAGAAGAATTTTGTGAATATTTAATAAAATCTAAAATTGGTAAAATAATTGAAATGGATTTAAATCATCTGTGTATGTATATAGAGGTATGATAATACAAGAAACCGATATTAGAGAAAAAATTAAATTAGAAGCACATATACTAAACAAAAATAATGAAAGAACAATGATTCTGTATAATAGTGAGTGGAAAGTATCTGTAGGACCATAAATAAAAATAAGAATGTTAAGTGTTCCTTGGTACTACAGCCCAAGAGTTTAAAGATTTTTGTGATTCTTCAAAAGAAAAATAGTAGCGTCTCCATCGTCAACTATTAATGATTTAATTGCGAATACTACTAATGTGGAGGCACATGCTATACCGAATACTTTATCGAATAAATTATCTATAAACTTGACTTCTTTGTGGAGGTGAGCAAAGCATTAGAAGTTGAACTTCCTGTCAGAGAAGAATTTCGAAACTTGGTTGAATAAGCTCGTGGGCAAATTCGTCCTAATCAAAATTGCCGTGTATATAACGTGGATTCTTAATAGCTCTGTTATCACCAAGTTCTTCAACCAAACCTTTGTTGTAATTGAGATTTTTGTAATGGAGAGAAAGAACTTGGTTAAAGACTGAAATGTCTTAAAGACATCCGAAAACGAGCAAATGAATAAACTTCCTGACAATATTAAACTTACCTGGTTAACCTATTGAGTCTCTTGCACCGACAATTGTGCTGTTGATATAATTAATTTGGAAATTCTTATAACTAACGCATCGGTGTTGGGAAGAATTTCGTCTTTATAGTCATTAATTACCCAGACTCATTTTGGTTCGGTTTTTAAAAAAATAATATAACCTACTTAAGGATGAAATTATTAATTATCCGATAAACAGTATAAAGCAATTGTAATATTAAGTATATTGCTTTAACACATAGTTTATTCTTATTTTGCAATTGATCTCTGTCGTATGAAAACTTAAAAAGTGCTTTAACTAGGTCATTATAAAATATGCTATCTCAAAGATATCACAGAATCAATCTCATTTCGCAACGCTTTTTTTTCCAGCTTTTCCTTGTCTAACGAAAGACTCGATAAACTAGCAAATGATTGAACTTTATTTAGAAAACCTCTTAACTTATCTTCTTGGGAGACCCGCCAGGTCGGTTATTTTGTGACTATTATACAGGAGGAAGTTATCTGATGATGTATTTGGTAGATTATAAATGGTACCACCTTTGCAAGTTGTAATTTATTCAACTTATTCTTTCTCTTGTTTATCAAAGAAGTGGTATGATTATAGGACTGGAATAGATTATTAACATCTGCCTCATTCATCCTAATTTTATTGGTCGTATAAAGGCCTATCGCTCCTAAAATGTGAAAGCATTCGTTAATGGAAAATACTTTAAATGGAAAGAAGAGGAGCCCACACCTGATAGTATAGCCATGGTTGTGATTCCTGCAATAGAAATTTCATTAATATTCCGTTCTATCAACGTTTTTGTCCCAAAGCTATTCTTATTTGGAGTGAATGCCTGCGAAAGGTCACACTTGTGAAGGATAAAAAACTACCCTAAATATGCCACCACGGTATATGCCCGTTTCAAGTTATTCTGTGCTGCGGGGATGAGCTTCTCATTGAGAAATAATCTTGTCGTAATGAACGGTTGAATGCATGTCAAGAGAAATATCAACGAATTGATAATGAATTTAAAGTAAAACAACCTCGCCCGTTCATCAAATACATCAACAAGCTCGCACAACATGAGAATGATCAACTCCACACTAAACGAAAAAGTAAGACTAAATACGGCCCCAATAATTCGATTAAACGTACTATACCACACACGCATATTTAGCTTTATCAAGACTTATTCATCATCTTCAGCCCCTTCGATATTAACTTCAACCAGACATGTACCATAAGCATCGTTAATATTTGATCTTGTATATTCATTGATTTGTCTTTTCGATATAGTATTTCGTATTGAATGTGTCTGTACTATGTACTGGAGAAATACGAATGTATATGCCCACGTCAATATAAATATAAAGGTTAAAATAAATGAAATGCAACCAAAAAAAGATGATATGAAACTAGAAATTGTACCTATGCCTATTGGATGCACAATAATTCCATTAAGATATACCTATACTGTCAAGTATCCTATTAATTAAAATCATACAAAGGTATGGGTGTATTTTGATATATTAAGCTTATGATGAAGGTCGTGTGTGAACCTTAAACATTAAGGAAAATTGCTTTGTATTGTATTGTACCTATTTTATCTCTATAAGAAGGTATGAATAATTTGCAGTTTAGAATGAGTAATTTTACATGTTAGTCTGACAAATTATTGGGAAATAGAACATGAAAGATATATTGAACCGAACAGCCAGAAAATTAACCTATTACGTGTTGTCCCCTGTCTTGCATTAACTGGTGATAGACATCATGCCTTTGTCGGAGAGGCTGGAGTTTTTCTAGCAATACTTAGAGTTGAACTGCGGGCTGGGTCCACAAACTTTAAAAGGCTTCTACCCCAAATCATAGCTCAAGAATTACAAGTTTGATGCGACTTATATATTATGCTCATTCCTAACTAATGACAAATTAGCATAGAAAGTGGGGCACTACTTGGAGTTGAAAGATGAGGGTGAGAGCATGCGTTGTATTACTCAAATTTCAGATGAATGAGCCATACTGAAAAAAAAATGCGAGTGCAACAGTTGTGTCAAAGTCTCTTTAGTCAAACAGTACGAGAAAAATATCAAGATTCAAATGAATAAGATAAAAAAATATCTTGTGGGTATGCATTATCATTGTGATGATTTTGAAGTTTTATCTTCTATCGTTCATTGGGTACCAGAAGTTCATGGACTCCCTTCATCAAATACTTCTTCATCAGAAGAATTATATCATTTCCAAATTTGACATCTTCGTCTGCTTTATCAACAGGTATGGCTTCGCTGTTAGCATTAACTCGATTCGCATGCCTATAACTTTCATTAGAACCATTTACTCTCAATATATAGTCAAGAGTCTCAAAATCATTCTTGTGTTCGTCACTTGAAGAATCCTGAGCATGCTTGGTGATCTGAAATAAGAATCCTGTCGGTTCCACAGAGAAAAGCTTCGTAGATATATTTACTTAGAACCAAGGCAAATAATACCCTAGGTGACCATTACCTATCTGGAAAAAGTTCCCAGTTGAATGTAGTCTCGATCTTCTTCGATTCGGAGTAGCTGTTTTGAATTCTTCGAAGCCTTGTGTCATTCTATAGACTCCTGTTTTGTAATCACTTATCCCAAAACAATCTCGAGATATTGCGTATTTAATTCGGACTTACTTAACATGTGAATAATATCAGGTTGTATCCTTCTTTTTGATCTAATGTGGGGGGGGGAGGGGTTCATCACCAAGGTCTTGAAAGAGTCCCCTGATTGTCCTTGCTATTTCTTCATTAAAGTACCGCTGGACAGCTTGTTCCACATACATTGCATCTCCCAGTAGATAACGATAGTCTTCTGTTAAAAGTCGACTTCTAATATTCGATTCTCTAAGAGCTTTATCAAACGAGGCAAGATACCCATCTTTGGAATCATCACTACTCATCTCCCTAAATTCAGCGGTAATCAATGCACGGCTAGTATACACAACAAGAGGTATAGAAGGCATACCTCCTAGACCCACTGATGCATTACTCTTAGACACTAGTTTCTCTGCACGACGTTCTTGCCCATCTTCATTACCCCGAATCTTAAGCAAGTGAGTGTCTAAAAAGACTCTCGTGTTTTGTTAATTGTTATTGAGAACCTTAATATATAGATCAAGATTTACCCTAATGCATCTAGATTCAGGGTCATCGTATGTGATAAAATCGCTTTCTACCCCTGAGAAATACATACACGATATTATGTTATAGATATGAATATGGTGTTTATTAATATCCCTTAAAACATCGAAGGGGTTACCCTTCTTTGATATCGCGTATGTAATAATAAGGATGATTACATAATTAAATATCTTAACTAGTTGCACAGTGACAAAGTTTAGTTTTGTGATACCGCACTGTAAAATCTATGCAACGTTGTAGAATACGACATAAGAAAGATTTTGTCACTTGACATTACTGCAACGCAGCTTGGTATTGTCATGTCTTCTGGACAAGTTATTATATAATAAAATAATTTCCCTAGAATTTAACATTTTACTATCATATGATTAACTCCACCTCCCCCACTATGTCTTACTTTTTACATACATACATTGCCAATTACATACTGGAATCGTGACAGCAATTCATGTATTGAAATTCGATGTGTGATACTCACCTCATGTAGACGAGTTACTATGAAGAATCGATTCCTGTAAGAATCGTATATGGCAGCTAGCACGCGTTGAGAATAAATTGAAACTAGCAACCCGCATTTGGCATAATTCAAAGTTGACAACCCGCATGCATTTGAAGAAATTGACAACCTGCGCGCGCCATACTTAAAAAACGAAAAAGTGACAACCCGATTCTCGTTATAGTGCGGCTATATGCAGTAGTCTAATAGAAATCAAAAGTGACAGCCCGACTTTCAGACTGCTATCCTGCCTTTTCTTTTTTTAATTGTCGTAGTACTGTAAATATGATACTATTGGTATGAAGAGCCTGTAATGCAACTGGGGAGGAGCAAAAAATATGAAATATTAGCATTTTGTAGTAATTTTATGATTTTATCTTCATCTCAATTTTGTAAAAATGATTCAGTTTAGGGAGATTCTTGAAACATTGTGATTTTTTTTTATTTCTAATTTATTGTATTAATGATTATCCATTCGAAATGAAGAGTCCATATTGTTGAAGTATTCTGTTTCAGGCACTTCTACTTCTCGTATTGGTTGCAACTTATGTATTGTACTGCATATTTATTGGCAAGATTATCTGATCCTTAAATGAAATGTGTGTAATTCCCAATTCTTGTTACTATATAAAGGGGGCCTCAGAGACCGTAATTATATCTAGTTATATAGGGAGTAAGTATAATGAGAGATACTTCCGGTGACTGAATTGTGTTAGTCATCGTTATCAATAACATATGTAATATGTCTGACTGTGTTCAACTAGTAATCAATCTACATTATATAGTGTAGAGTTAAGTTCCTGGACGTATTAGTTGAACCAGTAATGTAATCTGATTACTAGGATAAGTGATTAAATTAGTACTAAGAAGGTAAATTGGAGATTTACATTCAACGCATATGCCTAATGTGATGATTATTATCGTATATAAATGATAACTTCTTCTTTCTAAGCAGGTGCTCCTGACTATAATTGAGGTTACGTTCGCTAAGTCACGTCCATCTTATCACGCACAAGGCGTTCCTAACTCAATATAAGTCAACGCACCGACGAAGTTGATGACCTGTCAATATACTTAAATATTCTGCATTGCATACATATAATAACATGGAGACGCATGATTTGCACATAGTTCAGGTCAAAGGTATTTCGTTGGTGATTCACAATAGGAAAGGTTAAAAAGTATGTGTATCGAATCGCAGTACTGTTGTAAGGAATTGTGTTTTTACTAAAGTTCTTCAATGACGCAATATAGTTTTCAATTTTTCAATTTTTTCTTCCCACTCTTGTTTTTACTAGTTTGACACATATTAACGGCATTTCACCAGCAATATTTCACTTATGGGTTTGGGATTTAACTATAGGAAAAGCTTTTAATCTTCAGATTTAGAGTATAACCTTTAAGGTCTCTCTTAAATACTGAAAATGTTGATTCTTTCATTTTAAGGAATTTTGCGAAAAATTACTATACGTTATAAATTAATTAAAAAAATTGAGAACATTTATATACTTTCGAAAGTATAACATCTCACTGGTTAGCCGAAAATTATATATATAGTTACAGGATATTTTTTTTCATTTTGTGAAGTCGCATATCCTTATATATAATTAGAAACGATCAGTCACAATTAGTAGGACACACTCCGAAGCATCAGTTTAAGCCTGTCCACGCAGGTTTGGTGCCTACTGGTATATCCTCAATAATAAACTGTCCATTTCTACCATTCTGCTTCTTATCTTCTAAAGATATACCGACATACTGTTGGTTGGGGTTTACAAAGTATTTGACTAAGTAGTTATCAACATCCATGGTTTTGTTCGGATCTGGTTGATATCATCTGAATGCATCCATCCTAAAGCATTAGTCCATTCGGTTATAGCATCAGAATTCAAGTACACATTTATACTGCCGGATCCGGTAGGTTTATGACCATTGAAGCCATCACGTCTTGATTTTACGTACTCGATACAGGAAGGGCAGGGGTAGGATATCTGGCACCTGTAAAAGTATACAAAGATAAAATTGAGTTTTTTATATGCAATTGCGTAGAGAGAGCCCAATTGAGAGTATAAAAATAATGTATGTATTGACTATATTTTTACTAACATATTCCTTAGTTACTATAATCTGGAGCAGAACCTGGGGCATTCTCACATTCACCGTCTACACCACCTTTGCCATTGAAATATAAGTTCCCATTGAAGACTTTTTTTCTGGTAGTACCACCCGTACTTTCTGCACTAATGCAATACTTATCGTACTCAGTACCATCGAAAGCACCATCTAAGTCATCTTTCTCCAGTCCGTCATCAGGTAAACCGCTATCAACAAGATACTTATGAAAGCTACTTCAAACTGGTCGCAGAGTGCGAAAATTTCAAACTGGTCTCACACAAAAAAAAAATGCGCCAGCCAAAAGTTCAAA
>PPOW02000029.1:0-15627 GCA_003708965.2 Debaryomyces subglobosus | reverse complement strand
ACATATTTACTTCAGTCTGAACGATTCTTTCACAATTGTGGTGGCTACAAGCCTATTGCTCTTCGTACTGACAATGGTGGAGAGTATATGTCGCAGTTGCAACCCCATCATTGTTAGAAGAAAGCTTACACAAAGACGATTCAGAAGAATGTGATGCCACTAGATACCGTTCAATAGTAGTAAAATTATTATTTGCTGCTACTACCGTGAGAACAGATATATCGTATTCAGTAGGTATGCTTAGCAGATAATTGGCCAAGCCTACTAAGTATCACATGAAATGTGCCAGGCATGTTCTTCGATACCTTAAAGGAACCCAAGACATTGGTCACCGTTATATTGGTGATGGGTCTTTGGAAATATACTGTGATAGTGACTAGGGAAGCGATAAAAGTGACAGGAATCCATCACAGGATACATTGTTAAGTATGGAGAGATCCAGTCTCACAGAAAAGCAAGAAACAACCCACTCTAGCACTTCTGACTACAGAATCTACTCAGTATTCTGTATTGTCGGAGGCTACCGAAGAAGCTCTATGGATCATGCAACTATTTAAAGAGATTCATATTCGATTTGAATTACCTATACCAACCCACGAAAGCAACAATTCGTGTATTCTCTTTGCAGAACAACCTGTTCATCATCTGCCCACCAAACGTATAGACTCCAGTTCAGCAGAGAGCACATATTTCAGAAATAGGTTTAGCTATATCAGATTGATACTGATTATCAGATTGAGACATGCTAACTTAAGGAATACCAAAGTCAAGTTCCAAGACTTGAGAATTCTTACAGGAATTACTAGGATTTGAATGAAGGTGTTGAAACAGGTTGAAGCATTTCGTGAGAAATTGGAACAAATCGAAAATTTATATAATCCGGCTGCGAAATAATTTATTCCAGTAAACCTCCATATAATCACCAATGACTTATGCTAGAACAATGTTTGCCTTACGATTTTGTTAGTATATAATGAGCTATTATTGGATAGTATCCTACTAGACTATTGAAAATTCCTTATGGTCTTACATATTCTGTTGCATCAACAGAGAATGAATGTAATCATAAGTCGAATCGTGCCATTATAAAAGGAATTCTTTGGATCCTCAGAATATAGATGTTTGTTTATAATCAATTTAATTTATTATAATTGAGATTTTTAAACTGTACCTACTATTACTTATTAAAAGACTTCATCAACTATGGAATCTTCACAGGTTAATAAGAGAGTAGTTTTATAACAAAAAAAATTTATATTGCATTAGATATATATTTATTACACAGTGTTTTAAATTGATATTGAAGTGAATTCCCCTTTAAAAATGTTACTTCAAGAACCTTTTTTTTCTTTAATTAATTATAAGATGAATCATCTTATTAATTCCTTTTTTTGGTTTTTCTGTTTCTTGATTTGTAGTGGGCACATTTTCTTCCTTGATTTCGATTTCTTCTTCAGAATTAGAAATAGAATATATGTCTTTCGCTTCTGACAACTTAACCTCTCTAATGAAGAACATTAAAATTAGCATAGGTGCAATTATACCGAGCCCAGTCCAGCCAATAATTTGAATAGTCTCTGTATATGCCCTGTTAATTGCATTTCTAGTCTCTGAACCTTTTTCGTAAGACATTGCTACGGTAATACTTTTGTAGATTTTCGTAGCAGAATCACTTTCAGCCTCAGGTAAGTACAAATTTAACTTACTTAAAACTACAGTATTCCAAATACCACCAGCAATTGCACTTCCTATCAAAGATCCAATTGATTGAAATGCTAAGAAGAAAGCTGTAGACATAGCAATTCCTTCAATTCCAGCGATTGCTTGAATAGTGACTTGCAAAGCACATTGGTACATACCTCTTCCGAAACCGATGAATACTTCTGCCATAACTAGCAAAGCATAACTTGCCATTTCACCATCACCTCTGCGCATAAACCACACTAGTAAGCCATGCCCTAACACCAACATTGGAATTCCCATTAAGGTGTATATTTTTGACCTTTTAGTGTATTTCATTAAGATCCCACCGAAAACATTAAAAATATCGACAGTGACCTTTTTGGAATTGTCTATTCTTGTAGCAGTTCCTGCACTATAGAAGCCAGCAACTTGTAAAACTGTCTTGAAGTATGTCGAAAAGGAAGAGTTTTCACACAAATCTAATGCAACTAATATAACAATAATAACTACTGTCTTTGACTTTAATGCTTGTGTGGGTACGAAAGGCTTCTTTGCAAATTTTGCATTCCAGACAACGAAACAACAAAATAAGAAAAACCCTACAACAAGCATTGCAATTAACTTGGGTTCGTGCCACTTATAAGAAGATGATGTTCCAGTTACAGTGAAAGGAACGAAAAATAATGCAAATCCAGACAAAAGTAAAGCTCCACCTAGTAAATCCAATTCCACGAATAATACTTGATAAACCTTTTCATACCATTTTGCATCCTCGGGTATATTTGCAAATATTTGATATACTTTCTTTTGACCATTTTGCTTAGCTCTTCTGTCTAAATAGAACATGATACCACCTAATGGAAAACAAAACGCAGCCAAAATAATAGCAAAAGTCCCATAACCCCAACGCCAAGTAGAATGTTCTAAAAATGCATCCTGAACATATGAACCGGCATACAAAGATGGTATTGCACTAATTGCATTAGGGAGTTGGGACAATATTCCTCTGTTTATCAAAGATGATGTATCTGCAATGAAAATGAGTTGAAATACTCTATAACCGTTCCTACCAATAGCATAAAATATCTCAGCACAAACATACGTATCAACATTTTGACAACTTGCATAAAGGATGTAGGCCAAGGTATAGAGAATCATAGACAACGTAAACCCCTCAGCTCTACCTAAAAGATCTGCAATTTTAGCCAAAATTGGATAAGCACAAATAGCTGTAATTTTATATACAACTGCGACTGTTGCAATTAAAGCATGCTCATTAAAGCTTGATGTGGCATATGAATCTAAAGAACTGGTAGAATTATTTGCAAAATTTTCGACAAATGCTGTAATAACTAAAACGGCATAAGCTATATACAACAATTTCTTACTCCATGCACTCAGATAAACAAATTTATTATGTTCTTTGACTTCATCTAAGGTGTTTTCAGATTTTTCATTACTTTCATTAACAGAAATGTCTGAAGATTGATCACAGGCTTGATCCTTTGAATCCAAAGCAATTGTTGTTTCTGATTCCTTGATATCCTTATTCTCCATGATATAGTTATTGTTTCTTATTATTGAGATTGCCAGATTTTCAGATGAAATGTACGGATATTTATACATCATTAAAAGTTCCTAAGACCTAATTCAAATGTGCATTATTTTCATTCTCGGTTTTTATCTTGCATGAAGCGCAGTTTTTCTTGCTTTACACCAGAAATCCGAACCGGATACCGACATAAACTTGAATAAGTTAATTCAATTCCAATAGTCCTTGATCTTCAGTAGAAAGTAGAATCCTAATCTTTTCTCAATGATAATATTACTCTGTTCCTACATTTGTTTTATGGTTGTCTGTAGTTGTGAATCAAGTACATAAAAAACAACAACTAACAATCAAGAAAAAGGTACGCAATTGTATAATATAATTTGCCGATTTATCTTGCATAATTTTTCACTTGGCACTTGTTCAATGCATTCTTTTTCTTTTTATCTCATCTAATCTAATTGTCTGTCAAATGGGGCTGAAGTAAATTAAAATGCCGTTTTCTCGGCATCAAGATAATCAGCTAGAAACTTTTCTTGTATCTTGGCATTTTTGGTGACACCAATCTATGTTTGATATGAGAATGTCTTTAACAATAAATTTGTTTGTAAAATTTATTTTATACTAGTTTTATTTATAGTGGTTTATTCTTCCTTGTATATGACCATAAAGATATAATCTATAATTGAAAAATAAGTGGCCCCGTAGCTGCATAAAAATTTTCAACTTCTGTCACCGTAAAATTTTCTCTAGCATGCATGCATTCTCCCGTAGCTGTCTAAAGTTTTCGACAGGCTGTCACCTTTTTTCTCTAGCATGCACGCGAATGTATGTTGAGGATCGGTGATCCAAATGTCATCGCATTTTTTGATATTAGCTCGAAAAGTATAGTATATATGCAGAATCCAATAGCCGAAGTAAAAAAAGTCTTTTCCATTGCATCACATCGGCTTCAGCTATCAATTATGAGATGCTTGGAAAAATTCTGCGCCTTGTATTATTTGTTAGGTTTGAAGAATGTACACAAATCTATTTTACAAAAGAAGGTTTATTCTTAATTGATGTATATTTGCACTTAAGTAAAATTAAATAAAATTCTCATTTCCAAATCCACCGCCGCCAGGAGTCATGATGATTATACGATCGCCCTTATTCACCTTAAGAGAACATTTACCTCCGATAGAAACTTTCTGGTATGTATTGGATGTGGCTAATTTTCTGAGCCAGTAATTCACCCCTCTTGAACCAGACCCGCCTCCAGACAAACCGAAAGGTGCAATTGACCTTCTTTCCATTAAACATGAAACTTCCAAATTTGGCATAGTAAATTCAATTTCCCTTGTTATTCCGTTACCACCATTATGCGTACCTAAACCACCTGATCCTTGTCTAATGGAAAACTCATGCAATATAACAGGGTAGCGCTTTTCAAATACTTCAACATCTGTCATTCTGGTATTGGTTGTATGACATTGGACAGCATTTTGTCCATTCCAACTTGGTCCTGCACCAGATCCACCACAAATTGTTTCGTAATATCCAAAAGAAACGTTGTTCTCGGGATCATTGATTCCAAAGGTGAAGTTATTACAAGTTCCCTGTGATGCAGCTGCAGCTCCAAATGCCTTCAAAAGAACATCTACTATCCTTTGAGATGTCTCGACATTTCCTCCTACTACTGCCGCCTCTGAAGAAGGATCTATTAGAGATCCATGCTTTGTTATTACCTTTATAGGAGCTAAACATCCATTGTTCAAAGGAATATCTTCACTTATCAAGGACCTTATAACATATAGAATTGCAGAATACAATACAGCTTTTGGTGCATTCAAGTTACCATAGATTTCACTACCAGAATTCGAAAAGTCAAAAATTGCATCACCAGACTCTGAATTTATTGAAATCAGAACAGCGATTGGAGTTCCATCATCTAGATAGTCAACTGCATTCAATTTCTTACCTTTGAATTTTTCATCAGTCAGTTTCAATAGTCTTCTAACAGATTCACTTGCTGTAGACTGAATTGCTGACATATAGAGATTTATAACTGGATAAGTGAAATCGTCGACCAAACTATTCAATAAAGAAATACCTTTGTAATTAGCAGCAACTTGTGCCTTTAAGTCTGATATGTTATCGTTTAAAGCCCTAGTTCCTGAGCTTCCAGGGTATGTAGAAGGTTCATCTGACAATAGTCTTGTGATTCCATCTTCATCAAAATTTCCTTCTACACATAATTTATGCGTCACAATAGCTGCTCCCTCCTGGTGAATAGATTTAGAGTTAGGGGGCATGCTACCAGCCGATATTGATCCTATATCGGCATGATGTCCTCTAGAAGCTGTCCAAAATATTGGTTTATCATTACCATCTAAAACAGGTGTTATTACTGTAATATCAGGTAAATGAGATCCACCAGCAATAGGGTGGTTTGAAACCAAGACATCTCCTTGCTTCAATTTTCCATTCCAGATATTCATCTGTGATTTAATTGCAAAAGACATAGCACCTAAATGGATTGGAACGTGAGGTGCATTAGCCACTAAGTCCCCATTACTATCGAAAACAGCACAAGAAAAATCTAACCTTTCTTTTATATTGGTTGATATTGCTGTTTGTTGTAATGTATTACCCATTTGCTCGGCAATAGACATAAACCTATGAGCGAAGACAGACAACTGAATAGGATCAACCTTTCGACTTGAAATATTATTTTCCTTTTCTTTATCAACTTTAATCAACATATGTTCTTTGAGTGATATAGCTTTTGATTGTGGCTCAATTAAAATAGTTTGGGTTTCGTCTATTATTATTGCAGGCCCTACTACAACCTTTCCGACCTTTAAATTTAAGTCGTTCAAGTTGTAAACTGATGACTCGAGCCAACCATGATTCTCAAAATATATCATTTTACTTTCATTAGGATCATCTGCAATTCCAAGAGTAGATAGCTTCTTATATTCTTCAAATGGATTAGAACTTTCACATTCCGACCGTTGCATAATTAATAATACTTGTACATCATCAACTATAA
Organism: Debaryomyces subglobosus; assembly: GCA_003708965.2. Lineage (NCBI taxonomy): Eukaryota > Fungi > Ascomycota > Pichiomycetes > Serinales > Debaryomycetaceae > Debaryomyces > Debaryomyces subglobosus. The sequence continues at coordinate 9,361 of PPOW02000029.1, read as the reverse complement.
TTTTCCTATCTAATGTAAAGCCATATTCATTTTGATGTCTTTCAATAAATTTTGCAGCACAATCATATTTTCCTTCAGTTTTTGGAATTAACAAATGTGTATCTGTTCCCACATATTTCATATTAAGATAGACTTCTAACTTGCTGGAAAATCTATTTAAATTCTGCTTTGAACAATCATCATACACTTGATTCACCAAGTCTTTTACCTTATTATCTAATTCAATAAAGTTCCTTTCTTCGAAAACCCAAGATGCTGGGGATTGTTTTTCAATAAGAATATCAGCCAAATAAATCCCATAGGCTGATAGCAATGAGGAATACTTATGTATAGCAACTTGTGAAATTCCTAGGTTCTTGCATAATGAAACGGAAAATTGTCCACCAGAGCCACCGAAGCATGCCAAGTTATGATCTTCGGTGCTAAATCCTTTTGCTTCTGTCAATGCTCTAATTGGTCTGCACATAGATTCAATAGCAATCTTCAAAAAACCACTGGCAACCTCTTCAGGTGTTAACTTGATTCCTTCGGCTTTCTTATCTTGATTAATAAGATAAGTTAACTCTTCAAATTTTTTGACAGTTACTTGATAATCTAATGTTTGGTCTTGGTTTGGCCCGAAAATCTTTGGAAAATATTCCGGCAATAATCTACCTAAATATAAATTAGCGTCTGTAACCGTCAAGGGTCCCCCTTTACGGTAGCAGGCTGGTCCTGGATTGGAACCAGCTGATTCAGGACCGACTACAAACATTCCATTTTTCCAAAATAACATCGAACCACCGCCTGCTGCGACCGTGGAAATATCCAACTGAGGTGTCTGCAAACTGACTTCACTTACAACCGATTCAAATATATGATTAAGTTTTCCGGAAAACCTTGAAACATCAGTGGATGTACCTCCTGCATCAAAACCAATAGTTGCCTTAGTCGTATTAGTATCAAAGCATGTTTTACCGTATCCTACCATACCGCCAGCAGGACCAGATAAAATTGCTTTCAAACCAGTGAATTTATACCATGGACACAAACCACCATTGCTCTGCATAAATAATAACTTATTATTGAAAGCTTCTAATCCACCTTCGAATCCTGATCCAAAACTAGTCAAATATTCTTTAATAATAGGTGTTAAATATGCATCTGCAACTGTGGAAGAAGTTCTATTAACCATGCCTATCATTGGTTGTAATTCATGAGAAACGGATACTTCAAATCCTATTTTCCTACAAATCCTGGCAATTTCAGCTTCATGTCGTGGATAAACATATGAATGCAATAAGCTTAACGCAATACACTTAATTTCCCCTTGATTATACATAGCTTCCAATTCTTGCTGAATATAATTGTAATCAGGCTTCTTTATAATTCTGACTAACTTGCCTGTAATTCCTTTAACTAAAGTTTCGTCGTAATTCTTGTTAATTTGGGAATCGTCATTCTTATTTTCTGTGATACCTTCAATAGTAACCCTTTCATCAACTTCAAGGACAGTTTTGTACAAATGATCTAATTTCTTAGCTTTTAAATCAAAAATATTAGGTCTAGCTTGATTACCAATTGACAATACATCTTTAAATCCTTTAGTAGTGATTAAACAAACATCGGATCCCTTTCTTTCCAATAAAGCATTGGTCGCAACAGTAGTACCCATTCTAATACTCTTGATAGAGTCTAATTTCAATTTTTCATGTTTCGGAATGTTAATATCATGAGCACGTTCCATAACTCTTCTAATTCCTTCAGTTGGAGCATCTTTATAGTTTTGCGGATCAACTGATAATAGTTTGAATACATAGTCCTTTTGGTTTGGGATTTTAGCAATGATATCACAAAAAGTCCCACCTCTGTCAATAGCTATTTCAATTCCGGAATTCATTTTTCTTTTTTTTTGATTGTAATATCATTTTACAGAATTAAAATTGGGCAATAAAAGACACTTATATATAGACTTATTTATTATAGAACAAGAGGATTATAAATTTCATTGGCCTTTATCTCGGACATATTATCCGATGATTGCAAAACTTGGAACTTGGCGCGAATGCATGAAATGCATTTTTTGTGGAGTCAAGCTTGCATATTTGCTTCGACAACACTTAATACCCACTTCTGAAATTAATAGACTTACTTGTGTTATGTTATATCTATTATAACCATTTCAAATGCATAATTATAGTCTTTAGTAAATATATTCTAGTCTAAATTAAATAACCTATAAATTTACGATTTGATTGTCTTTAATGTCCAAAATTAACATATGACCGGGTGAATGGCCCATAACTTTTCCACTAATGGCATCACCCACTTGTTGTACAGCAACCTGAGGTGTAACACCGCATCCCCAGAAGATAGGAATTTCATCATCGTCGACTTTGATTGCATCTCCATAATCGGGACTATTAAGATCCTTTATCCCTAAACGTTTTATGGCGTCAAATCCCCAGTCAATTGGTTCTCCATGTGTTTTTCTAAATTTTCTACTTATATCGCGTACCTTTTCAATATCTTTATGCTTATATGGTCTCATACTTACGACGGCATGACAGTTTTTGAAAATTCCAGCAGGGTTGAGTAGTATATTAGTTCGAAACATTGAAACGTTCGAGCCTGCTAACATGTGCTTAGGTTTAAGACCGTTTTCACTGAGTGCATTCTCGAACGAAAATGAACAACCTATTATGAAAGCTATGTGATTCCTACACCACTCATCTGCAATATTTTGTTTGGTAAAAAGAAGCTTTCCATTCTCATATATATTATATTTAGGAATATCAGTAGTTATATTAAAATCTTTATCATGAATTATATCCTTATTATTAATTTCTCGGGGATTTCCTACAGGAGTTTGACCTAATAAAGGACAAAAAACTGGATTTCTATAACATAAGTCCAAGAAATCTGCTGCTGCCTCTTCCGGTAATACAATTAAATTACCTTGTCCAAAACCAGGGCAAACTCCTGATGTATTTGTAGTATGTCTACCAGCTCTAGACTCAAGTCTAATATAGTGAGCTGAGGGTACCATTTAGTTTTTTTTTTTGCAAAGCACAAGTCAACGTAACCTGTCTTTGATTATCTAGGGAAGGTATTCAATATATAATTTTTCGGACAATTTGTCCGACCATAATTGTAAAATTCGATCTCAGATCACAACATGATTGAGATAATCAGCTTTTAGTTTATTGTTAGCTATCATTGAATGCACTCCTTTTTCCATTTTCAATATTTGCGGGTTAAACAGGACAAAATTTCGTTTCAGGCATTAGCTCAGGAGATTCAAACCCGAATTTTTAAAGTGACTTGACAGCTTTTCGGACATATTCCCCGAGTCAAAAGAGGAGTAGTGGAGGAATTGATAATGCTTATTTTCCTTATATGCAAAACATACATATCAGAGAAAGATAACGATAAATTTCATTTGCTTTAAACCTAATATATATACTGATAATCATATCTCTCTTGGAAAAATTGTGATTTCAATATGTCCAAAATATGACTGAAGAAAAAGAGAATGCCTCATATAATGTAAACGAGGTTGGTCCAGATGATATACCAAGTAATGAAATCACCACTGCCGAAAAGAAGTTTATCCGAAAAATGGATTTACTATTAATACCGATGTTTGGTTCAATGTATTTTTTTTCATATTTGGATAGATCAAATATAGGAAACGCTAAACTTGCGGGTTTAATGGAAGATATTAATTTGACAGATAGCCAGTTTTCAACTGCTAGTTCAGTTTTATATGCAACTTATATTACTGTTCAAATTCCGGGTGTCTTGTTATTTAGAATGTTCAAAGCTAATCATTATTTGGCCGGGATGATGTCGGCTTGGGCCCTAGTAACTATATTCAGTGTTTTTGTTAACAGTTATGGCTCCTTGGCTGCAACCAGAGTCTTGATTGGCCTCTTTGAGGGATCCTTTTATTCATGTTTGTCAGTTTATATATCAAACACGTATCAGCCAAATGAAATGGGTAGAAGATTTGCATATCTTTTCATTTTTTCTTCCTTTTCATCTGCATTTGGTGGACTTATTGCAACAGGAATAACTGAAATTAATTCAGGTCCACTTCCTAGATGGAAATATCTTTATTTAATTGAAGGATTATTAACTATGGTTGCAGTATGTTTCGTATTCGTTTTTTTACCAAGCGAACCACGTTATATTGCAAAGAATCAAGAAGAACGAGAAATTTGGGATTTAAGAGAAAAAAGAAGAGCGTTATTTTTAGGTTCTGGTAAATTTGATAAAAACCAAGTGAAAGAAACCTTTAAGGATTCTAAGCTTTATTTTTCAATCATTATTCAATTCTGTCAGGATATTTGCATGTATGGATTTACTACATTCTTACCTTCAATATTATATGGAATTGGATTTAACGTTTTAGAAGCTCAATACTTGACGATTCCAGTGTATATGTTAGCTGGGGGCATTTTTCTAACGGTAGCAACATTGTCTGATCGATGGAAAATTCGAGGACCAATAATAATATTCATGAACCTAATAAGTATATCAGGTTATATTATCTTGCTAGCGGTGCATAATAATTCTGTGAAGTATTTTGCATGCTACCTCATTACTTTTGCGTTGTACCTGAATGTTGGCCTTAATGAAACATGGCTAGCAGGAAATTCAGCTCCTATTGATAAGAGGTCTACAGCAATTGCAGCTAATCAAACGTTTGGTAATGTTGCTGGCATCATTGCTCCTCTCGTTTACAGGTCCTCTCCCTACATTTTGGGCCATTCATTTACTATAGCTTGCTTGGTGGTTTCTTGTATAACAGCTGCAATTCAATCATACATATTTTATAGGATAAATCGAGAAAGACAGTTGCTTATGATTCATGAAGAAGAAAAAGAAGACCATTGCATTGGTGATAAATCAATTCATTTCCAGTATATGATTTAGTTTTACATATGAGATTAATTTAACATTTTGAAATTAAACATTAATTAGAAAAAGTTACTGTATAAGCCTTAGTCTTTTTATATTTCATTAAAGTCTACTTATTCTGAAATAGAGGTCTAGAGAATAGCAGACATGATTGCAAATAACTCAATTAGTCAAATAAATCAGCCAAACCTAAAGCGTCATTTATATTAAATAAGTCTTCATTAAAATTAATAAAGCTTTCTAAACTTGGGATAGCAAAATCTCCGAAGAAATCTTCCTGTTTATCCATTTTTATCATATCAGGGGTCGAGAACTCTCTCGATTCTCTTTGAGTGCATCTAGCACTTTCCATAGTTCCCTTATCATCTTTATTTATATTAAGACAAATTAGTTCATAACTCTTCCTAGAAAGCTTCCAATTTCCATATTTTAAAACTTTTAAAAACAAATCCAATTTTATATCCAACTCTTCATTAGGCGAGTTTTCAATTGAAGTCAAGATAACACTAATAGACATAATTGATGCATAGGTAATCAACAATGAAGTCTTCTCTGTGGAATTAAAATCCTTTAAAAATTTCAGTATTACAATGTATAGGTCGTTGATTATTTCGTAACAAATCAGCATTGGCGAATTATCTGAATTGTCTCTATGAGAAGAAAGAAATGGCCTATTGAAGCAAAGTATCATAATGTAATAAGTATAGCGCAAACCCATAACACACGGATCGTACTTGTCTGACTTTAAATTGTTTTGATTCCAAGATAAGTTCTCTGGCAATTCTCTTCTCCATTTCATTACTTCATGATTATATTCATATAATTCATTTATTTTGACATGTTTTTCAGCAATGAATATCTTATAAAAATAGTTTGCAGATAAAGACAATAAACTGACGTTTTTTTTTAAAGGTAAAGCAACTTTATACCTAAAACTTGGATCATAAAATTCAAAACTTTCAATATTCTTCGGTAATGGTAGATTATCGGAATGTGGAATAGTCGAAATTGAGAGTCGTAGCTGGCACGGTCTACCCAATAATAGACTTATAAAATGGTCTGCAGTATAACAACCCCAATAAATCCGTTTTCTTATTTCAAGATCCTGAGCGGATAAAATTTGCTTATTATTGATATACCAATTTTGTGGGTTTAATTGAAACCCTATATCTATACCCATTCTGAATGCTATACCACTAAGAAGCCAAGCAGAAGAATTGTCTCCTTCACCTAGATCGTAAAATGCGAGACATAGTAATGCTTGTATTGTAGTTATCGTAGGTAAGTTTAGCTTACTAAATACCATCCTCTTTGCACTTTTATAATATTCATAGGATTTAGATTCTGCTTGTGATGCATTGGAAATTTTTGAACTGAGAGCCACTATGCTATATACTAATTCTTCGGAACAATATGTGGATGTTTGATTTGAATTGTTGTCATATTTAACTTCGAAGAATTCAGTTAAAAAGGAGTCTCTATGAATAAAAGTGAAATGATCAGTATACTGCCATTTGAAAAAAGTTGAAATTTTCTCACATATACCCAAATTGTTCCTAAGCTTATTGGTATCGTTTAGAGAATTTGAAGATTCTGAATACGAAGCTGAGACTGTTTCGATTATCCTATCATTATAAATAGGAAACGAACCATAATCTGTCAGGTTCTTTATGTGATTGCTTCTCTGTCCAGTGTGTTCTATTCCTTCGTGACTGACTAAATCGCTAAGATTAAGTGAGTTCAATATCGGAATATGATCCTCCAATGGGCAATCCTGTAATTTCTTCAAGATTTGTTCCAATTTGGCCACTCGATGTTCAAGGGACTTAACGTATGTATGGGAATAGTTTTTCCTTCTCAAATCTGAAGTTGTAGGCTCGCAGTAACGATTATTCTTAGCGCAATTACCACAAGGAACTTGCAAGTCACACTTGATCTTCTTTGCTCGGCATGATTTGCAGCTATTCAATTAGTACGCTGTTATCTGTATTAATGTCTATTGAATACTTACGATAATTTGACTACATGAGGGTTCCTTTCCGGCTTCGTGGTCTTATTTTGCGTTTTACTCATGTTAAATCGTGTTCATGAACGTTATGGGGAATTGGTCGTTAAATGTGCAAACATCAAAAAGCGTGTTAGCAAAACCGTACTATTAGAATATGTGTCTTATATACTCACAAAACAAAACTTATAAAAAGTGGCTCTGTGGCCGAGTGGTTAAGGCGGTAGACTCAAGTTCTACTATCGTAAAGATGCACGAGTTCGAACCTCGTCGGAGTCAATATTTTTTTTTGAAATTTTTTCAGTGTACCGAGGTAGGTATAACATGCAGTCTCACTTTACAATAGCCTACTTAATCGACGGAGCGTACACGAACCATTTTTACAATGTCACTCCTGTCTTTACATACGATCGCCTAATTTGCTAGATAATTACTAACTCTCAATCGAATTACATGTGTGGTTTGTGTAAGATTTGTATCATGACTTAATGAAACTTTACAAGCCAAAATGCCTCTTATACTTATCAATAGTCTTTTCCACGAGGCATTAACTTAGGTTAGTAATATTTGTAGATAGCCCCAAACTTGACTATTGTAAGTCTCGATACGAATTGCATTTGAGGCGAGGGCACGTGCATAGTCCTCGTGCGAGGATCCTTTATACAGCAATACTACACTATAACAGAGAAAACGTTTTTCACAATAACTGATCTCTTTCTGTCAAGACCATATTATGGAATATATATAATTAGTTGGTTCCTGAGATTATAGATTGGAGTTATATTACAAGCAAAAGTCGATTGTGTACATAATTGTAATATAAATTTCTTATCTATATAAATATAAATATATGAGTTTACTACAAAGGGTATCTCCGTTTTTATCACCTCATGATCGGGGATATTTGCATAGAACAGCAACAACAAGATCCATAGACTTGTTTAGTACACCAGAAACAAGTCCAGATATAATCATGGGAAGCGCCAATGAAGACAGCAAGGAGGCTAAAGATCAAAGGAAGGAAGGGGGAGCGATGAGCAGAGAAATCCCAGATACATTTCTTTCTCAGTACATGAAAAAACCACAACATAAGAAATTATTAACTAGCCATGAAATATACTTTAAATCGATAGACAAAAATCGGACAGACAAGACTTACGACATATATGAAAAATACTTGGTTAATAAAAACCAACCGGCGAGGAAGAGAGAGGCGGATATACACCAAAGATTGCATCAAAAGAGGAATGTTGAAGAGGATATAATACCAATAATACGGAAAAGAAGGGATGAAGAAAGCACGAAAAATAAAAGAAGCGAAGTATCAATACGGCTGGCTGGTCTAGTGACAGCGATAGAGTCTCCGGCAGACACGGATTCATACCCTGAGACAAAGCTCAAGCAGATAACCAAAAAGTTGACAAAAGAATTCATGGAATGTGCAATAGATGATTTGATAAATCTTTTATCGAGAATGTTGCGGTCATTGATAAACTTAAACGATAAAAATGTTCCCGCAGCGATATCGAATCCTCAGGAAAAATCCTCTTCGAGCAATAGAGTCTTGACCCGGTATCATTCACGTACACCTCCAGGAATATCAATTCATACATATTTAACTAGATTGACAAAGTTCAACAACTTTACCGCTGCTACTCTTTTGACTACAATCTACTACATTGATTTATTGTCGCATCATTATCAACCGTTTTTCACTCTAAATTCCTGGACAGTACATCGGTTTCTTCTTGTAGCGACGATGCTCGCACAGAAGCTGATGGAAGACTTTTTCTATACTAATGAACATTATGCAAAAGTGGGAGGTGTGGCCATAAGTGAACTAAACTGTTTGGAACTCGATTTTTTGAACAGAGTCGATTGGAGGTGTGTGCCTGCAAAGCAGGTAGAAAACGGCAAGTCGAGCATCAAGTTCGCAAAAGACGTCTTGGACCTATATTACGGCCAGTTGATTCAATTGATGGGGAAAAACATCTCTCTTGATGATGAGGTGATATATTTTTCCAACGAAGATACCACCTACTATGAAGCAGGCGGTGACGACGTAGAAGACGACGATGACATAGAAGAAGAAGACGAAGAAGTAGATATAGAAGCAGAAAGGAACGAAGAAGAAGAAGAAGAAGACGGAGGCGAAGACGAAACTGAATTTGCATCCCCTACTATATACAATCCGTCCATAAATCATGAAAAGTATAACTCTATGGGGTTTAGTGTCGATAATTCATCATCGCCCCATTTGAAGAGAAGATTTTCAGTGAATTTCACTGATTAGCATAAAGCGATTGTAGTAGCTATAACTGTGTAATCTATTAATATAAATCGGTTCTATTAAGGTAAGTGTAAGAGATCACATCTACATATACTAGTGTATATATGTAGTGTTGCAAAAGTTATACATCAGTGTTGCAAAACATGATGTATAAATACCGT
>PPOW02000028.1:0-24931 GCA_003708965.2 Debaryomyces subglobosus | reverse complement strand
GATGTGAAGAAAGAAAATTTATATTTATAGTATTGTATATTGAAGTTACCCTAATATAACAATTTTCTTAGTTAACTATTATTCAAAGAACTGTAGCGAGTAACATCAGCTTTGGAGTTAATTCCTAGGAGCTTATTGAAGTAAACCCGCTCGGTATATTTAAAATACAAAGTCAACTATTCAGGAAATCAGGCTATATTTTCTTATACATTGAAGTAAAGCAAGCTATAATAAACAAATAAAGTACATAATTATTAACATAAATTAATTAGTTACGAATTAACTAACTGGTTCCAAAACGTTTTCGGCAAAGTAACTCTTACCTGTCTTGGAGTCAGTTCCCACGACATTACCCCTAGTGTTAGAATATTCACAAATTGTGTATTGACTCCAAGAATTGTCACAAGTAACCTTAGCACAGCCGACTTGACTGGTTGATTTCCAGACCAATTGAGTGAAGTGACCTGTGGCTTCATTGAAACCAGGGTTACTAAAGTCATATTCCTTAATTTCATCGTACCAGGCTTCGACTGGCTTGTAACCACCGGAGTAACCAGCAGCTAAGTTTTCACCGTATGGGCCATTTGAGTGGACTAATTTAACATTGTCACAAGAGAATGACGAAGCAGCATAGTCGGCAGCATACTTGGCTAAAGTTTCATTCCAAGCTAAAGATTGAACACCATGAAGGGCTCTCTTTTCGTTATGAGCGTTCAAGATATCAGCTTCGAAACCGGAGGAAGCGGTGGATCCTGAAGTAGAAGTTGAATCAGCCGACGTACTTGAGGTGCTTGAGGTGCTTGAAGTGCTTGAAGTGCTCAAAGTAGTAAGGGTGGAAGTTTCTTTGGTAGAAGTGGTTTGTTGTGTGTTTTCTTGGGAGGTTTGTGTGGTGGTTTGTTGTGTGTTTTCTTGGGAGGTTTGTGTGGTGGTTTGTTGTGTGTTCTCTTGGGCGGGTTGTGTAGTTGCTTGTTGTGTGGTTTGTGCTTTCTCTTGAGTAGTTTGTTGAGTAGTTTGTGGGCTGGTAGCTGGAGTAGTATTTTCTGCTTGGTCTTCAGCTTGAGTAGAAGTAGTAGCAGCAGCTGGAGGGGTGTTATTGACAGTATCTTGTACAGTAACGACCTTAACAACAGTATTACTGGTGTATGTAACCCAATGTGTGACAGCTGGAGCTGTATGTGTTCTCGTTATCAATGCTGGAGCAGCTTGTGACATGGAGAATAATGCGGCATACGATGCCAATGTTAAGTACGAGTTAAGCTTCATTTCGAATTATATTTAAAGAATGTATAGTAGTTGGTTTCTGGAGGTAAAGAACGACTGGATGAAAACCTTAAAGCTTTTTTTAACGAGTGAATAGTTTAGCGAAAGTATACTTAGAATAATAGAACAGATCACTCGAATCAACCGAGATCTGCTCTCCTTTTATAGAGATCAACTACAATAGCCAGCTCTTACCAGCATGGCTGATTCTCCTAAAAATCTTGTTCTCAAATCGTTCATATCCAGCTTTATTGATCTGGTTATTCTATAATTTCTGTTTTCAGAATCATGCAAGCGATAAATCGTCGATTTAAGGACTTTGATCCAGCAGTGTCTATTAGCCAGCCATCGAGAGATTTTTTGCAGTAATTGCGAATTGTTGACGTAAACTGTAAACCATATTTTGTTTTGCAGGTTGCAGCCCAAACGTGATGTTATCGGAATTAGCGCGTTGATCCACTATATCAAGCTTTACCTATTAGATCAAACCTTTTTTTAATGGAAAATCAGGCAGAAAGGTCTCGTTATTAACCGCAGATATGTTCAAAGGATTAAGGAAGAAGGCATCTTCTTTGCTGTTGTATTCACAGCCTTCACGCTCGGGCGGAGCATCTAACGATCCGTCTTCATATGATAAGATTCTTAAGCAGGTTCATGATTTCGAAATTGCATTTAAAGCGATGGATTATTTGTTAGACGATAGAACGCAAGAGGGAATAGATCTCCTACAAGAACAACTGAATAGGCACCAAAAAACGGAAACCGAGCAACCTGCGGCGATTTTTCCATTGGCGCTAGGAGTGATGGAGTTCATTGAGGCTACATTAGGATTTGAGCCGGAGGTGATGGAACGGGCACATCAGACGCTATCAGATGCAGAGACGGCGTCGTTAAACAACGCAAAATACAATGTGAGGCACCAGCTTGGGACGTCGCATATATATCCTCCGGGAACAGAATTCCAGGTGACATATGCGGAACTGACGTTGTTAAATGCGTTGCTTATGTTATTGCAGGAGAGCAATGGTGTTGTGGAAGGTGCAAAGGCATTGTTTAAGTTGCGGAAGGCGTATCAGACGTTGGATTCGATCTATAAAAAGATCAAGGAGCTGGAGCCTATTTTCAACAAGAATTTGGCGAAGTTGAAAAAGGAAGCATTATTGCAACAGGAAGGTACCTCAGCTAGTGTGAGCACTGTAGATTTACCGGGGTACCGGAGCCCATCTCTGAGAGGTGGATCAAGTGCTTCTTTACCGCAAGATGTCAAACTCTTGAAAAATTTGGAGGCTGTGTACCAAATGAGAAAGTCTCGTATTGAAGGTACGAGCTTGACTGATCCTTCTAAGACACAGAATTTCAATATGTATGCAACCACTTCATCTGGTGAACTGTCGTCATCTGTTGTATCCGCTGCTAATAGTGTTACAGGAGGAATAGGGGGTAGATCTGATTCGCCTAGAACGCATACATTGTCCCAAAATGCAAAATTTAGAAATGTAACTCCTTCATCTGCCGATGATGATGATGATGATGATGATGAGTTTTCTGATGCTTCAGATTCCTTCCATAGTTTTGGAAATCTTTCTATTCCCCATCCGATGCATAAATCGTCTTCTTTAAGCAATTCCCAGACTTTGGACAATGCTGAGTCTGTTATATCTGGTGCTAATTCGTCATCTATTTCTTTAAAGAATTCAAACCACGAGGATAATCATATGCATGTTTCTACCGTTGATGAGTATATTCATTCTGGTGTCCAGCTTTGTTTCGGTATACTTCAGGTTGTTCTTTCATTAATTCCGCCCACTATTGGTAAAGTTTTATCGATTGTTGGTTTCAAAGGTGATCGTGAAACAGGATTGAAAATGCTTTGGAGAACAGCAATTACGAGTAGAAATATACATGGTGAATTGGCTTTATTATGTTTGTTGGTTTTCTACGATGGCCCTGTTCAGTTTATAGATGATGGATACCAACTACCAGGACAAGAGGATTCGAATGTTACTGATGTGATTTCGATTGATAAAAAGTCTAATATTTCGGAAAAGGAACTTGAAATGATATTGAAAAACCCTGCTCTATATACACCTCAGTTATTAACTAAAGCCAGGGGGTATTTTCCTCATAATGCCTTGTGGTTGTTGCAAGAAGGTAGGATGCTTGCTGCTCAAGGTCAATTGGTGAAAGCTGCTACCCTTATGCAATCATTTACAGACAATCCAGAGACAAAAATAAACATGCAGCAAGTTGAAGCTTTACTCATATTTGATAGGGCAATGTTATATGCATTTAAACATGGTTTTGATGAAGCAGCAAGAGATTTTTTATACTTACTTGAAATTAATTCTTGGTCCAAGAGTATCTATTTATTTTTCGCAGGAAGTTGTTATTTAGAAAAATGGAGAATGATTAAGTTAGGCTTGGTCGAAGTGGAAGATAGAGAGGAATCACTTAAATACTACGCAGACCAAGCAGAACTTTACCTCAAGAAAGCTCCTACATATGTTCCTGGCCATGGAATTAATGCGACAAATAAGAAAGGAGGAATTGGTGGTGGCAACAAACAAATGCCCTTTGACAAGTTCTTGTTGAGAAAGCTTCGACATGTTGAAAAACGCCAAAAGCAATATCCGGAATTGTCGTTTTTAAATTGTTTTGGCACATCTCCAATACACGAGCTAATATATTTCTGGAATGGTTATAATAGAATGACGAAAAATGAGCTTGAATTGTCATTGACTTTATTAGGATACTCTGGTTCAGTGAACTCTGAATATTCCGCTAATAATAGTGAACAGAAGTTTGCAAAATTTGAAGAGAGTGAAGATGAAGCTATGATAAGATACTTATTCCAGAGTATCACTCTTAGACTGTTGAATAAACTTTCTGAAGGTGTAGCTTTGTTAGATTCACATGTGATATCTAAATATGTTACACAGGACTCACCGAATATGCCATTTAAATTCATAAAGATGACATACAGTCCATATCTTTATCCTACAGCCCTTTACGAGCGTTCAATGTTTGTTTGGTTATTACGGACATCTGGAGAATCTGCAAATATTCGAGAGGCAATTGAAGAATGTAAAGCCTGGTTGAAAAAATCAGAATCGGTCGGTGATGGTGACTACGAGTTAAGTAATAGAACGGGCATGAAAATTAAGGCCGCCGGTGATAGATTAGATCAATTTAAGGTACAAATTAATTAAAATGGTTTTCTATTTTCTGCTGACGTGATTGATTTGGTCAGTTATAGTTATTAACGGTTCATACTTTATGAACTTTTTGCATACCTAACTAAGAGTATATATGTAACTTTAATTTGGTTAATTAAAATATGTATCAACCATTGTGTAGGCAACGTTAAATCCGAAACAAATACTTGAAATCCAACCAAGTGCAAGTGTAGGTATTATTCCAACAAGTATGATCATTTGCAAGAGTTTAGCAGGATTATTCATAGCCCCGCCCTTGTTAATAGATGAACTGTTATTAATGAATGGCAAAGAATTAAAACCATAAAATGTTATTACAAAATAATATCCAATAGCTCCAAAATATAAAGAGTTTCCCAATATTAAGGCAAAAATTGACTTCTTTATCCTGATTAATGGTAGCAAAATAAATTGTAGTACATACAAGACGCACCAAATAATCAAAAATGAATTGCAGTGAATATCGAAACAAAACCCCCATTCAATATAGTTAACGCTATATCTTCCGACGCCCCCGATATTACCATACGTATTATTGAATAATTTATTAGTTACGAACCATGAAATGGTTGCAATGACAATACCACTTAGATAGAAGTCAATCATCACCATGTAGACTATCAATTTACCAATATCCCATATACGAGGACTATAAGCCAATCCCCACGCAATTGCACTTATTGAAAGGAATGCTGTTAATAATATCAAAAATGAGGGATCGTCTCTTGAGTAAGTCGATTTAGTATTCGACAGAGGTTTATAATAGTAATGTGATCTGTACATCTTTTTTGGATTGATTATTAGATGAAATATTTCCCACATAGCAGTCTCGAAGTCAAGAGTAGTAGGCTTGAATAACCGCTTGAACATTATTTTTAAGTTTTGTACGTTTCCTCCTGTGTAACTATTGTCGGAATTGTTGTTAGTAAAAACAGATGAAGATGTTGATATAAACGATCCTCCTGAGACTGATCCTTGAGGAAACCGCAGAGAAGTAGACGGAATTGATGCCTGTGGAAATAAATCTTGTGTAGTATATGGCAAATTGAATCGCTTACTCATAATTTCGTTAGTCTAATGATAGTATTGAAACTATAATAGATCTAAATACGACTAGACTTAAGTTGATTTATATAAATCACGTGCACGATATTATAATTTATTACATTACAGACTATATACAAAGTAAGGGAATGGCAATAGTAGAACTAAGCATATCGTTTAAACCGTACATTTCTTGCCATCTGAGAAAGATCGATAGATTTGGTAGCGGTGTGACCATGTTTTGGTCTATTCTCGTAAATATCGCAATCTTCACTTCTTAAGTCTACACTTATTTTCCTAGGAGGTTCCAAGTCAGGAGTGTCAGAACAAGTTGAGGAGGAAGAAACGGAATCTAGAGTAGGAAACATACGGTCAACCTCGCTCTTCCAAAGTTTTGAAATATAGCCGTCTTTATTGTCTGAATTTATTTGGGGAAAATCAGGGTTAACGCTATCCGTCGTATCATCCGAATTTTCAACGCTAGGCTCTTTCTCATGTCTACCTTGCACTCTGAAATACCTCGACCTATCAACAAACCCCAAAACTCCAGCCTTTGATTTCATTTGTAATTTGGATGGGGATTTCTCATCGGGTATAGAATAAGTTTCAGGGGATGATCCAGATAGAGAGCTGGAGAATCGTAACTTGATTTGAGTATACTCAAACATAATAGCTTCATGCTGAATCTTGATTCGGTATTCGAAGGATGAACTACCTGGTACTAGTGGGTGCCATTTTGATGAGAGGTTTCCACTTGATTTTGAGTTAGTGGAATCTTCCTCTTCGGAATACAAATCCTTATAATCTAAAACCTTCTGCAAAGTTCTACTAGTATTTTTTTGACTTGAGTTTCCGATAGGTGTAGGAGTAGCGTTATTATATTTTTTTACAAAGTTATTTTGAAAATCATTAATTTCTTGTAAGGTTTCCTTGTAATTAATTGTGTTTGATGTAGTACGACGACTATCATTAATATTATTAAATACATTTTTGCTTTTACTCGTATCATTCTTGCCATCCATTTCTTGTGTAGTTTCTGGTTCACAGTCCTCGTCTAATTCAGTGTCCTCATCATCCAGTTCACTCTCGTATTTTAGACTTCCTGTTCTTATTGTTGCCTCCAGGCCGTCTTTTCTCGTAAGCTTTCTCTCATTGAGCTGTTCGTTTCCTTTCAAGGTATAACAAGACGAAACCCTTGATAGGGAATACAAGCTATCACGCTCTCCAGTAAAAAGTTTACTCATTTTGTTATATATTTTATTGGCAGCAGAAGCTATGACAGATGAAGGTGTTGTTGCATTGGTTCTGTTTTCAGTACCAAACGAAAGATCTGAATGAATGTTATTTAAATCTGTACTTTCACTACTTTGCAAGCCATGGAATGAATTGTCAGGGTTACCATACTTATAATATCTGCCTTGATCATTCTCATTTTCTAATTTCCTGGTTAAATTATCTAATGGCAGATCATTTTGTATGTTGTAATCAACTATTTCTTCATTTCCATAATCCAGATCTAATCGCTTGTGTTGAGCTGACCTTCGTTTGCAGGTAGATTTACTTTTCCTACCCTGTTCATATATTCTATGCTTCTCCCTAGCTCGTTGATAACATTGTCGATCTGGCGACACCTTTATACCAGAAGAAATCAGAAATCGTGAAAAATCATCTCGATTGTTTTCATTATTATTATGTGACTCTTTTACCTCATTTTCATTATTTGCATTAGTTAGTATATTATTATGGAGTACCGCCAGTACTGTTGTTGGCGTCCTTCTTGTTCGACTACTCTCCTGTCTTGCACCAAGTGTCTTGTGGGTTGAACTAGATCTCGTCCTCGACACATTCCGATGGTTTTCCAAAACTCTATTTCGACTTCGTCCAGGCATATCCTGAACTTCAATTATATCCATTTCGATGTATAAGCTTCACGGCTTATCAATCCCTTTATAGCTGTCTGTGCAAAACAAATATAAGCCGCACAATAATCTAGGAGAAATTGAATAAACGTAAGTAATAAAAAGAATACTTTGTTGATTAGAGTGCACTTATGGATATCCTGTTATATATTATTCTATCATGGATCTATTTACAAATAGCTAATTAAAATGGCCAGTAATTCTTTTATTATCATAATCCTTATTTTGATTTGTTACAAAAGTTTCTTATCACCACGTGATACATGTTTTTTTATTGAGAGTTTATACTACCTCGAAGACAAGATGGCCTTGGTTAAGTCCACTATAAGCACATTCTATTAGCAACTTTTGTCTTTTGATAACCAAATTGCTTAGGTTGACAATTTCTTGTTTATGTTTCATTATTATCATACTATTTTGAGTCTTATGTCTTTTGCTATTGACTTCTTCGAAGATTAAAGATAAATCTTCAACTGTTTTATTCAAATAGTCTTGCATCTGCTCAAATATTTCAGAGAAGTTTGTCTTTGAAAGATAGAACGCAAAACAATATGTCCATTTAAGAGTCTTACGGCCATTAGTCAATGCTCTGATCGCATCATGCAAAAATTGAACATCAATCCATGAGAGGTTCTGTTGGGACTTATTTTTCTTTTTCAGCTCTTCTTCCATATATAGTCTCATTTTATTGTCTACTTTGTCAATGATTTTTTGATCACCTTTCATTGAAGATTCGTGAACCGAAAAACGTTTGTAAAAATGCAAATATCTCTGCAATGAAAGCCTTTTCAGCTGTTGTAATTTTTTAACAGCATCAGTCTCTTCAGGGTCAAATCTATTACATTTGTAGTATGAAGTTCCATGTTCTTTCCATGAAACTAAACAAATCCAGCAAAATTCGTATCGACACTTGGAACAAGTCATATGGTTACATCCACCATTTTTTTCTATCAGTGAACCACACTTAGGGCATCCTTGTGTATTAGCTTGAATCCAATTGGCGGTTTCTGAATCATCTTGGCACTTCTTAACCCATAGCTTCACAATCCAGCAGGGGCAAGGTAAATGGTTCTCGTATTGACAATCGTAGCAAAACTCATGATTTTCTGGACATGTTACTATGGGGACGTTTAAAATATCCACATCTTCGCCGTTCACATTTTCTGTTTTAGAAAATTTTCTTGTAACTAATTCTGTAAGGTTCATACAATCGGGAGCAGGACACCACTTCCACTTTTGTTTATGGCTTTCAATATAAACCTTTGCGGCTGCTGCAAGTAGATGATTTTTAGTCATATCAGGTGTAGGTTCAACTGATTTTCCGTTTTTACTTTGAAGGAGCATTTCTACATCAGCATGATTTATAGACAAATTACATTCAACGTTAATGCAACGTATTATTCGCCCATTATGAATATTTTCTCTCACGTATTCACTATAGCAATTCAAACAAAACGTATGATTACAGCTTAATGAATAAACCTCTGTAATTTCATATTTTTCACAACAAACTGAACAATTAAATTCATTAACCTTTGCCACCTTATTATTCTTCTCGTTTGGTTCCGTTAAACCACAAGAGTCTCTAAGTTTCGGCCAATCATCATAGAAAGCATTGATCACATCTTCCGATTGCCAGTTTTTAAAATGAAGCATTATAAGTATGTTATCGAAATCACATTGGGGCAACTGCATATTCTTCAACGTGATAGCTTTATCTAGTAAAAACTCTTGAATATAGCTGGTTAAATTCCAAGGCTCATATGAAACTCTATTTCGTTTAATAGGATGAAAATTAGAACTGCTGGTATTATTGAATAACTGAATAGATTCGTTATCAGTATCATTACCATTATCGTTAGAGATATCTTCCTCTTGAGAATCTAGCTCTTCTTCAAATGAAAAATCTGATTCGGATCCGTCTGCAATTTCATCATCGTATTCAAAACTCAAGTTATCTTCACTTTCTGACATTAGATAAGGAAACCAAAATTTTCGTTGAGGCTATAAAGTTTACGATTTGAATAAGTTTACCAAAGGTATATATTAATATATAATATCTATGCTATCAAAATTAATTTTATAATGCACAGTGCGCGTGAAAATGCTACGATAATTTCTTTATCACTCTTTGTAGGATACATTGTTCTTGCTTAATTAAGTTGTGTATAATTTCGTCTCTTATTTTTGTAGAAGCCTTCATTCTAGTATAGTCATTATATCTTGATAAACGATTTTGACACCAATCTTTAATCAATTGATGAATTTCTTCGTGTTGAGAAGTATTCTCAAATGGGAGTACTAAACGAAATATTCTTTTAGCTAATTTTCTATTACTATCACACTTGACTAGCTTTGACTGAAATAATTTATAAGGCATTAATACGATTTTTAGTAATGCATATGTTTGGGGAGATAATGACCCGTCATATCTAACAACTGGAGATAATTGCCACGTTTCTGGGGTGATGTTATCAGCCATATTATCATCTTCGTCTTCATTATCACAGCATCCACCACCTTCTTCATGTTCATGATCTCCATGCTGATCAGGGTAATCTCCGTTTAGATGAGAGTGATTGTAATCATTAACTAAATCATTCACTATATCGAATCCAATTTCCTCATACCACTGTAACTTTACATCTAGTTGTTTAACCTTAATGCCTGAATTATTCTTTTTGTAAGCTTTTAAATATGAAAACATTTGTACCGAAAGGAGACACGAGTCATTGACATTGGGTTCTTTTAAATCATTGACAAAGCCGTATCTCTGTAATAAGTACGGATTAGATAAAGTGTTACCGTATGTATTAAATAGTTCATACTCGTATTCTTCCAGCGGTAGATTTGTTAATACAATATCGCAACATTGTGAGCTGTCTGAAAGTTGGGTAGCTAATTCTTCCTCTGCTGACATTGAGTGCCCAGTTTGAATATTCGGCGAATCTTCAGTCTCATCAGCTTCGCTTAAAGATAAAGTTGAAACCTCTTCATCACTTTTGGCTGTTTCTGCTTCCGAATCTTCATTATTTTCCAATTCATCTTCCATTCCTTTTATGTAATCCATTGTGATTTCTGATATTTCAGGTATTTCAGCAGTGTCAGATTTTTGATCACTTTGATCCTCATCATATTCATCATTATCATTATTTTCATCACTTTCTTCGGAGTCAGACGAGCTAGAAAGATCGTTTTCAATTAGGCCATCCTCATCATCTTCATTATCAGCTTCTTCGTGTTCATGTTCCAGTTCGTCAATGATATCGTTTTCTTCTTCTTCTTCCTCAATTTCTTCGATAATTTCTTCATCTTCATCTTCATCTTCATCTTGCTCTTCGTCATGATTTTCACAGTTTGATTCTCCACAAATTGTACAGACATCATTTCCATCACAAACAAAATGAACATTTTCTCTACCTTGAATTTTGAAACTTTCATCTTGTTTTTGCATTACAGGAGCAATATGATTGAACAAGTCAGCCCCGGGAACTAGAGAGAGGCCGTGGAAATCATCAACTGCAAATGCTCTTGATATAACGGTCTGGACATGTTTTGCAAACGTAACTACCTTTTCGAAATGCTTACTGACTAAAAATGATTCCAATTCATTGCTCTTTGGTGGTAGTTCTAAATCAAAAATCTCAGGCATACCAGCATATATTTTGTTAATATGAGCAAAGCGAATGCATTCAATATAGAATTGGACCAATTCGTCACTGTTAAGCATCCCCAATAAATCACATTCGGTATTTTTTAACATTTCCTTTTCATCTTTAGTCCACAAGCATATAGGGACATTACAAAATTCGTCATTTTCTTGTCTTGGGTCAATAGAGGAAACATAATCAAACCATGGCGAGTTTTTGCCGGCAGATAACTCATAGATAAACGAAATCACCACACTATGCATACCTTTAGTCAAATTCACATCAGGATTCTCTGAATACAACTCATTGAAGTCATTGAGCAAGTTGCAAATAAACGTATTCTTAGATGATAAAATATTGGCCTTAGGAATCCGAAGTAATAAATTATCTTCGTCTTCACTACTATCAGTATTAAGAAATACACCCACTCCACTTGTAGTTTTAGATTCTCCTACTCTCAAAATATCACCATTCCAAAAGGCATTCTTGCCAAGCCATCTCAAAACCTTATCGACGTTATTTGAATCTGTGCTGGACATGTTCTATACAGATGACAATGCTTTGATCTCATCTCTTGGTCTCTATTATGGCCCAAATAATCTAGCTCATGTCTATGTGCAGGTTTACATAGAGCCCTAGCGCTTCAAGCTTCAAGACACAAACCCGTCAGACATCGCTTGAAAAATTCTCATTGATTACCCGGATATGCACCGAATATAAATACTACCTATTCCCCTATGCTCCCTTAGTCTGAACAGTATCATCAGTAGTGGTTATACTATCTCTTAATAGATATATAACTTGTACTATTTATAGTACACTACATAAAGACCTTAGTTTTATCCTAAGTACACCACATTAGTGCTTGTGTGAATTGGGTATTACGTATCAGCTAAGTGTTTTTTGACCTTTTTAACAGATTGGCCACAATCAACACTTCGTTTCCGGTCTCTTAGAATTTAGTGCATTTGTGTCTAAGTATAGTTCTGGTAACGCAGATCGGAGCCATTTATGGCTGTGATTGATTATGATCAGATTAAGGCACGATGCTACATTCATCCGTTTGTAAGGCTCATTAAGAGATGTAGACATGTAGAAAATTTGGGATCCCTATGGATCCTGACAGTGGGCTAGTGATATTCTGGCTGTTGCCGTCTTTCTTCTGGCCACAAGCGATCACATATAGTTTGTATCTGCTAAAGGCTTATTATACTTTGCGTAAAAGTAACGTTAAAAATTTTTCGGGTATTAAATCACGTGATCCAAATGATTCTGAGTGACATCAATTAACAGAGTTCGTTTATAACACGATGACTATACTTAAGTATATCCGATATCTAATCAACATATACAACAAGACTTCACAATATGGCTCACAGATTATTAGTTAATGTCATCTTTACTGGTGCATCGGTTTTTGGCCGTGCTTTCACTGAGGCATACAAGCAGGCGGCCAAGGCCACCGCCGCTACACCTCAAGGTGGAGCTGCCAAATCCACGTCTGTCGGCGGTATTCCAATTGACGAAGCACTCAAGATCTTAGACTTGAAGAAATCCGACTTATCCTTTGATAAAATAGACGAGAAATATGCGTATTTGTTCGACGTGAATTCAAAAGAAAAAGGTAATTCATTTTATTTACAGTCTAAGGTGTACTATGCAATGGATAGTCTTCGTAAGGAGTTGGAATATCTTGATAAGTTGAAAAAAGCTAAGGAAGGTGGCCAGGGTGATGCTGGTCCTACGCTGACGTGAAAATTCTTATTCTTGGCCGACATCATTATTTGCCATGTCTTTACAATATGAAGCCCTTTTCCCGAGTTCTCCTTCTGCTCTTCCAAGCCTGTTGCATTCAGATTTTTATACTTCATGGCACATCCTGACATTTCCTTCAATAAATCATAGCGTGCCATACGAGACCTATAGTTCTACAATTTCCAAACATACATTTGGGATATTACCTGCTCATATGCTAATTTTCGAAGTTTTACTTTGTTTCGACTCATTTTTTTAACATTAGCTTGTAAATATTTATTCTTTATAGTGTTCAATAGCATATAGGTACATCTCCAAATTGCCTGATATTATAACTAGGTTGTAGTCTATAGTTATACGGTCGTATAATGTATTACACAAAACCAATTTATTGTATAATCCAAAGGCCTATGCAAGTATGGAAAAGAGTCGTTAGATGAAGTTTTTTCTTCATAGTTGCTTTCTATTATTCTATATTCATTAATATTTGTACTTATAGGGTCGATTTTGTCGTTGCTGTTACCTTTGATAACTTATAGGATAATATTATGAGTAATAATAACAACAAAGAGGAAGAACAACTTTTACAAGATGCATCGACTTTATTAATGTTTGCTAATGTGGCAGCTAAACAGCAACAAGAACAGCTTGGACATAAGGCATCACCAACACCTCCACCTTCACAAATGCCGGTCCCGTCTTTTCAATCGAATCCTCAGTCTCAACATTCGTCAATATCGCCCCCGAGCCTGTTTCAACCTTTGGGAACACCGCAACATCCTTTTGGTCAACAGCTTCAACTGCCGTTGCAACAGCAACAAATGCCTAATTATGTACAACCGTACCAGCCGCAACATCAAATATATAATGGTACTAGCTCACCCCAGACAGACAGAAGAATACAGGAAAAATTTAAATTACAACAGGCATATATAACATCAGGAGGCAAAGTAACTCCTCCTTCACAAACCAAATCCTTACCTGAATCATCAAGATCGTCTATTTCGGAACATCCAATGAAACCAACTGATTCTGCTGAATATCACGAACGAGTGTTTCCAGGACATAGTAATTTTTCTCAGCGGGGTCACAAACGATCTTTGTCTTCTCCAGGAATGGAGGCAACTTCGATGTCTCAGAGTCCACCTATTTTGAGTAACCATTCTCCAGGACCTGCAAATATTGCTTTATCACGAGGGATTAATATTGAAAGCGGCAAGCGGAATAACAATAATGCCATGATTGCAGCTGCTGCTCTAGCAGCTGCAGCTGATATTCCCTTACCATTAATTAAAAAGAATGAAGAATCAGTAAAACAGCAAAATGAAATGCAGCCTGAAAAATCGTTTTCTGAAGCTTCATCGCTGTTGAAGAATGAAAGTGTAATCGAGAATCGAACCGAAGAATCGGTTATGACTGAGCCTGAAGAAGAAGATATAAATGAAACAGATGATGAACAAGATTTAAAACCAAATACAGAAACCAAATCTCCGAATTTGAATAAGAGTGACAAAGCAAAGGTAGAGGAAGATAGACTACCTACAGTGCCATCAAAATCAGTAATACCCACACCGATTGAAACTGACAATAAAAGTAACAAGGACTCGGAATCATACACTAAAGCTGAACCTGAAATTTCCCGTAGAGTACAATTCAGACCACCACCATTGACATCTTATCAAGTGGATCCAGATGCGGGGCTTATAGGATGTATATGTGGGATTGAAGATGACGATGGGTTTACTATACAATGTGATGTATGCTTTCGCTGGCAACATTGTTTATGTATGGATTTTGGAACCAATGATGAAGTTCCTGAAGATGAATATAAATGCTATTATTGTGATGAAGCAAAGTGGGGCAAATTTGATGCTGATCAGTGTAGGATGAACACTTTAAAGAGATTGGAACTTGAGAAAGTATCTGATAAAAACGAACAAACTGAAGATACCAAGTCATCAAACAAGAGGAAACACCTGAGTACTGATGCTAAAAACGAAGAAAAAAAGAAAAGAAAATCAACAGAGAAACATAGCGACAGTAATCAAGAGAAGAATGATGACAAAAAGCCGGTTACGAAACTGGAATTAAATAATTCTACTAATAATGCCATAGTTTCTCCTACCAATTTTTTACCAAATAAGAATAATGAATTGTTAGATAATGGAATTTCAGCAGAGACATACCAATCTGTATATTATAAATTAAAAGATAATGATTACAAGACAACTTCTGTCAAATCTTTTCTTGACAAAATTGGTAATCAGTTCTATAATAAGTTTTGCCAATTAAACAAAAATGAGCAGGACTTGTGTGCACTAAAAGTAATGACATCTAATGAATTCAAGAATTTGAAATTAAGCAATGTAATACTACCAAATCAAGATGCATATCTCCGGGAAAATAAAGAGTTGCGTAAAAAGCAAAAGAATTGTAATGAGACTTCTATTCAGGTCAAATTATATGCCGAAAATCAGAAACAAAAGTTCAATGGAATAACCCGGTCTGGTTTATTTATAACCGATAAGGCCTTGAAATACGAAAAGGAAGTAATCATACCTCAAGAAACACCAATAATTGAATACTTAGGCGAGATAGATTTGTTTGATAATTACAAAAATGACCAAGTAAACCAATATTCGGCTTTTGGGACTCCTAAACCAAAAGTTGTCAAGGTTAACATGGACATGTTGTTAACTGAAGACAAGAACGAATTCTTAGAAATTATATCGGATTCCAGATTTGTTGGTAATGAATCAAGGTTTATCAGAAAAGCATGCCCGGCAACAAGCAATTGCAAAATTAAGCCTATTTACATCCCAGAAATTAATTCTTTTAGACTTTTGGTCGTTACGACCAAGCCTATTGTATTGTCTTCCAATATGAATGAAGAGGAATTAAGACTAGACTGGGAATGGGATGATCTTCACCCAATACGAAAGATGTATACTGCTAAAAATTTGAAAATCCAAGATCTTAGTGAACCACTTAAGTTTGATCAATTTTCTGACTATGATAAAGCATACTTGATAACTTCGATTGATAATATACTCCATTTCGTTGAATGTGGGTGCAGCACTGCCGCTTCTGGGTTGATACAAAATGGATGTGCGATATTCAAGGTGAAAAAGGCCACTTCATATCTTTTAAGATCTACAAGAAAAGCATCTAATATTAGTAATATTAATCTTTCAAAGTCTCGTGAGGAGTTGATTATTCCAAAAAAACAAAGAAATTTTGTATCTTGGGAAGAGAGACTTGTAGAGAGAGACAGAATTATTCAAATGGATTTGCATGTTACAACCAATGAAAGTGATGTTGATCCAATAGAGAACGACTTTGAGAATAATAAAGAGTCCAAAGAGCATAATGGTACTGCAATTTCCAATGAATCAGAGGCTTCAAATGATCAAGTACCTTTCTTCTTTACTCTTCCATTTAAGCAGCAATTGATTGCTAAAGGTAAGGACTTAATAAAAGAAGTCGAGCGCGACCAAATAAAGCAAACCGATATGAAAACTGATGATGAGAAGGGTGTACCTGAAAGAAAGTCTGAGTTACTGTCAATTTCAGTTCCGGTTGTGCCTGAACTACTTGTTAAAATACGTCAAAACCTTGGAAAGGCAATTCAGCCAATTGATGAAATAAAAGATAATATTGAAACAATTGAAACTAATAACAAAGTTAATGTCGAACCCACACTTTCTAAATCGAACAATTCACTGTTCGTTACACTAAATTCGGTTACAACTCCCACACAGTCAGCAAATAATAAAGCTGAGATTGCAGGTCCATCGACTATTGAAGGCACAGCAGAAGACAAAACTAGCGAAGAACCAAGGCCTCTTCCTACAGTGAAAAAATTATCATTTGCTGATTATAAAAAGAAAATGAAGTAATTTACTCTCTGCTGTTTACTATATAGTTTTATTTTATAGAAATGGAACAATCTCGCTTCTCCGTTAAACAATCTGTAGATAAGATCAAATATGTCGCAAATATTTTGAGAATACAATTATGTAATTCCATATAAGCTATTGCTATATTGAAACATGACTTCATGTTGATGAAAAATAATTCAAACGATGTTCCAATTTGGAGCTCAGGACCTAATAATGGGAGAATTCTTGGTCTTTTAGATTTACCAAATGAATTATTGACTTATATATTCGATTTTATGGTTCAAGATGATTTGACAATTATACTAAGCATTTTGAATGAAGTTCCGAATAGAAATGATCGTATTTTCCAAATTGTAAACGATATATTCTATTCATCGATTATTATCACAAACTATTCAAAGGATCGTTTCTATGAGTCAGACGAATTAAAAAAGATAGTTCCAGCATACAAAGTAGATCGAAGTTTATTCTGGCCGTTGGAATTCATTTTGGATAATAAAATCGTTCCACATTTATCGTACATCAAGAGATCTAAAAGGATATGTTATGTGTTTGGAAATAGAGATCCCGTGGAATCTATTCATAAAGTTATGAGACAATTCTGTAAATATCTTAGTCAAGTCCATAACGAAATCAAGGAAATTACGAGTGAAATTAACTTGTTAATAAATGTATCACCTTCATTTGACACAGTCGAAGAATTCAAACAAAATTTTCAGGATTTGAATGTTACATTCTTGAATCGTGTAATCCGCCAATCAACCGTATTTAGTGATCTTCGTCGATTAAACTTAACCGATGGTATATATTACCCTTTTCCAAATCAAAGCTTAGAACTTGGCAACATTAGATTTCTTGATTCTATCCAAGAGTTGTGTTTGAGCTATTTAAATTTACTGTCTGTTGAGAACTTACAATTACCACCTTCTATTTTAATATTGAACCTTTCAAATAACAATATTGTTAACCTTGATGGTTTGGAACTTCCCTACATGCTAAGAAAACTAAATTTATCACATAATAACATTACTTTTATCAGACGGAGCTTCTTTCCTAATGCTCTAGACGAACTTAATTTAGAAAGTAACAGGCTAAACTTACTAGCCGGTGATATTTTTCCTGATAGTATATACAACTTGGACTTGTCAAATAATTTTATCAGCGATGTTAACTTTATAATACCGCAGGATCTTAAATATTTAAACCTTCGACATTGTCCTATAAAGAACATATGTATTGATGCTAGAACTATTATTGCTAATAATAATATAAAAATTGATCTCTAATCAATAATATAAAATATATCAACTATTATTATTAATTACTAATTATTATGTAGTAGTCTAACTATCTAACTATTTTGAATCTGAAACTTTGAAACATCATTTTCTTGTTCATTAAGCCTAAAATCATCAAGGACAATATTCGACCTTTGACACATCTGTTGAAATATACTGTTTTCCATATTGAATAAATTCAATGGAGTATCAAATTCCTTTACTTCACCCCTATCTAAGACTAAGATCCTGTCATAATGAAGAATTGTTTTCAATCTATGAGCAATGCATAAAATTGTACAGTCAGCAAATTCTCTAACAATTGTACTTTGAATCTTACTATCTGTCTCATAATCGACAGATGAAGTGGCTTCATCTAAAATTAATATTTTAGAATCCCTGACTAATGCTCTTGCAAATGCAATCAATTGTCTTTCACCAAGTGAAAAATTAGAACCTTCATCTTCAACATTTTGATCTAAATGAAATTTGTTTAAAACATCATTTTCTTTATCTTGTTTCTGAATATTGACCATTCTCAAGTCATCAATTAAACCAGATCTTCTTAATGCATCCCATAACTTTTCATCCTGATGATCTCCGAAAGGATCTAAATTAGTACGAATTGTACCTCTGAACAATATTGGATCTTGAGGAATAATGGATAAACACGATCTTAAATCTTTTAAACCAAGGCGTGAAATATCAACGTCATCGATCAAAATCTTCCCTGATTCTAATTCGGATAATCTATACAAAGCAGTCATAATAGATGACTTTCCTGCACCTGTTCTACCACAGATTCCAACTTTCTCTGTAGGTTTAATATCTAAATTTAAGTCTTTCAATACAAGTGGCAATCCCGGTCTATACGCCATAGAAGCATTATCAAATTTGATACCACCTTTTTGTGGCCATTCTGGGTGTGGTGTGGTTTCAGTTATAAAATAAGGAGCTTCTTCTGGTAAGTTATATGCATAATTACAAATTCTCTCGACAGAATTCATTTCATTTTCCACCTGAGTGAATGTCCTTATAAGCATCGACAATTGGCCTGCTATTTGCAATACATACGATAATAATAACCCGACAGATGATGCACTGATATTAAAAATTCTGTTCACACACAATAATGCAATAAGCAACGCGAATAACGATGCAACAATGTCTAATTGAATAGCTAACCAACGCTGGTTTGCTATTGTCATGTAATATGCTTCATTCATCTTATTGATTAAACGATCATTTTTTTCCAAGAACCTGTTGTCCGCTCTGTATGCTTTAATAGTATTCATACCGTTCAAAGTTTCATTGAAATTATTGTATACATGAGATCTCTGAACTGCTTCTAATCTTTTAATTTCTCTAGCCGATGATTGATAATAATTTGCCACTGCAACGAAGACAAAAACTAAAAACGGAACTGCAATTGCAAACCATGGCAAATAACAGATACATAAAATCAATACACCAACAATATTTGAAAACATAAAAAATAGCAATCTCAATTGATCCCCAATTTCATTATCTAAAACATCAGTATCTTTTGTAAATCTATTCAAGATTCTTCCCATGGGTGTTGTATCCATGAATGACATAGGTGCATGCAATACTTTATTCACAGCAATAACATTCAAAGACCTGGAAGCCCTATTTGTCATATAGGCCAAAAGAACAAATTCAAGTGTTAAAAACGTAAAAGCCAATATTGTAAACATTACATAAAACCCAATATAAAACCTGTCAGGTCTATTAGGGAATCTATTTTCAGTCCAAAAAGAAAGCCAAGTATTAGTGAACAACTGGCAGAATGTAGCGAGTACAACCGCTGAGATTATGACTGGAACGATACCATAGGTCTTGAAGATTCCTGAGCCATGCTTTATATAGTTCTTATAGACGTCAAAACTAATACCATTCACGGCCTTTTCTTCTTCTTCAAATAATTTACCATCTTTCAGATTATTTTTGTTGTAATCACGTTCAATTGACTCGTCATCATTTGCAGTCGATTTATGAGTCTGAGTCTTAGATAACTGTCTCTGTATTAACTCCTTTTCATTCTCTATGATCTCCTCGTCTTCGACCACCTCTTCTTCATCTTCATCATCGCTATCATCGGTTTGACTATTAAACGTCATCAACTTCTTAAAATCAGCATTATTAGCACTCAATTCTTCAAGAGTACCAACATCTATAGTACCATCACCATTCAAGAAGATAATTCTATCAGCAGTGCCAATTAGTGATAATTGATGCGTTGCCAAAATTCTTGTTTTATCTTTAAGTAAGCCTAGCATACAATTGTTCATAATATGCTTACCTACTCTGGCATCAACTGCAGATAAAACATCATCTAACAAAACAATATCCTTGTCGGCATAAACAGCTCTTGCTAAATTAATTCTTGCCTTTTGACCACCAGATAACGTAATTCCTCTTTCACCAATTTCTGTATTATCTCCAGCAGGTAAAATTTCTAAATCACTCTCTAACGAACAGGCATAAATAACATTTTTATACTTCTCTTCATCATATTTGGATCCAAATAAGACATTCTCCCTAACGGTTTCATTTTGAACCCAAGGGTAACCGCATAATAACAATGAACCGTTAACATTAATTTCACCAGCAGATTTTCTCATAAATCCAGACATAGCACTTAATAAAGACGATTTTCCTGACCCTATCAAACCGGTGATAACAACAAATTCGCTCTTTTTAATGGATAAATTAATGTCTCTCAATCCTGGAAAGGAAATTTCTTCTGACGAATTGGACTTAGAAAGACTTTGAGTAAGTTCCCTAGAAGAGTCAGAATTGTCACTAGAATTAGAAGCGACCTCTTTATTTTCACCGTCAGCCGAACTTTCCTCGTCTTCAAAGGTATCCCATTCAAAAGAAGCATTTCTAATTTCAATAGACGTGTTTGAGTCTTCCATTAAAGCTAAGGTTTCACCTCTCGCTTCAGTTCTATTTGCTTCCTCATCAATTTCTCCAGATGCTAAATATGCACCTACTCTTTGTAAACCAATGAATGCATCTACACCTGTCGCTAAAGCCATGGGTAACATGATGACTTGTTGCGACAAAATGTTAAAAAGAGAAATAGACGAAAAAATAGATGCCGGGTCCCTGTCATTTGACTTAATAGCATATAAAACAAGGAAAGTAACCAATGACGAAAAAAGAGTCATTGACATAGCGAAAGATACGATAATGTTTCTAAGAACTTGCATCCTATAAATAATTTTCATCTCTTCCCTTCTTATATTCGAAATGTTTTCATGGTAAGGTGGTTCCCACGAATAAAATTTGATAATCCTCAAGTTATTCAAAACTTCCTTAATATAATCAACTCTAGAATCAGTGTAAGAGTTGGCCTTAGATCTATATTCAAACAATTTCTTAGTGGAAATGGTAATTGCCACCATAAAAACAAATAATAATCCAATACCCACAAGAGCCGTTGGACCAACATTATAAATCAAGATCCCAATAGCTATAGCAATAGGCACTGGAAACGTGAACAAAAATGGTTGAAATCCAATTGCAAAATCGATTCTTGCTAAATCAGTTCCCATCATCGAAGTCACCTTACCCGCTGGGTACTTATGTTTTGTCTCCGCATTAGTTTTAAATGATTTGTCTAAAATAGCCTTTGTTAATACTGCTTTAGCCTCTGCACCAGTCAACATTGAATTGTAGAAAAAGTGGTTAATCAAAATACCCGTTACTAATACAACTCCTGCACTACCAAACGAATATCCGAGACCCTTGCCTATGCCTATTTCATAGCCAACAGCCTTCATCTCCACGTACGAAATTAATTTCTTTGTTTGCAATGGATTCGCAGTCATCCCACCATTGGCCAATGCTAAATAGAGACATGCCTTAATATATTGCCATTTGAATGTCTTCAAAAGAGCAAAAACTGTAAGCGGCTTAGGAAGCTTAAAGTCTTTCATATCGTCTTCTTCGTCTACTGAACTGTTCTCCAAGTTTTCTCCTCTTTCATTGCATTTTTTCAAAAGATGTTTCTTCTTGGCTTTCTTCAAGCTCTCTTCTAAAATTTTAGAAAATCTGGCGTACATCGTCTCAATCCGAATATCATCCGTAAGCTTAAACATGTCTTCCGGCTTCAACGTCCTCTTGTATCCCGTATTCAACACGGGAAATAACCACCAAAAAAATATTCTCGATAGAAAGTTTACTCTCTTTTCTGGAAAAAGCTTTCGTTCTTCATCTAACGGCAACGGAGGTACCTTTTTAGATAACATGAACGATAGGAGCCTCCTCTGAGGCTTCAACTCTAAGGATTCCAAGTTGTGGGAATCCTTCTCATTATTTGCCATATTGCCTAGTGTTATGGTTTACTGAAATTAGGCTTTGATCACCTTATGTACTCCAATAAAATTTTTCGATTCCTTCGGTCTGTACGTCTTACAATTCTTGGGGCTTGCTTTTAATTATCCTTCTTATACGACGATTCAAACAATCTCTTTTATAAATTCACTAACTACAAAATACTATGTACCCGCCAAATATTTAATGTGACTAATTGTGCTGTATTTATAATTATAGCATCTACGGCTCCTTTTTTTTTTTCAGTATTCCTGTCCGCTTACATAACTACTTCCTGTTGATAACGGATTCATCAGAGATTCCCTCCAGAAAACAATAGCGAAGTCCGTCTGACATATGTATTGATGTAGAACAGACCGATGCTAGCAAGGCTCTTTTCGGTGTCTGTTGAACTCTATAGTCCTCAATATCAGGGATCATTTAAATATCTGGCAGGCCATTCTACTGGCTTTCTAATGGGGGAGACGCCTAGAGTTAGGAATACCATTTCGCAATCAGCTGGAGTTATCGGAGATAATATAAGCAATGGGTGGCAAAAGGCTTTACGCCGGTGAATCGGTTTTAATAGTGTATATAGGTGATTTACTATTCTTACTAAGCGCAACTTTTGTGGAGGCTGAAAGGATTATAGGTTGCATGTTAGAGGTTATAGGATATAGGGTTCAGTTATTTGTTCCTGACAGGTGTAAGCCAGTGCGAAGATCAATATGAAATTCTGTCAACGTGCTGGGAATAAATCGCATTCCGCGAACTCAGATTGTCACAGGAAAATTGAAGCGTATGCATTATGAGGCGATGTAGAACCAATATGAAAGATAAGACACGACGAGCATAGAAGAGGAATAAATCGTCTATTGCACTAAGTCAAGATTCGACGGGTAGGTAGAATAGACAAAAGAGTGGGTAAGTGAATGGCAAGGATGCCGTTACTGTGTAAACGATTGCGTCATTCCGTGGAAGGCTTATTGTTTCGATCCGACTTTTCAATGCCGACCCTTAGACGGATAATGTGAAGTCCAAGAGTGATGTATAGATTTAGATTTTACATCCATGCACCGCATCCATGCACCTTATCAACAGGACTCTTGATCCAAATATAAGATACCTACAAAAGGTTTTAAAAATAAAATAAAATTAACTAAACAGAATGTATATAATAATACACAGAATATAAAGGTCGAATGAAAGAAGTCAAACATGGGTATCGAAAAAAGGGATCAAAATGAGTTCCCAATCATTAGAAATAAAAGATAGCACATAAAGCTATCAAGGAAAATGAGGTCCATGGTTTAATGACGCTTGCTGAACCTTCGAAGACTGCAGGAGACGTAGAAGAAGTTCCCAAGGTGTCGGAGGAGGAAGATGGGTTGATTGTGTTAGGAGCAATAGCGGGCGCAACTGTTTGGGATGCGCCCGAACCACTAGACGAAACGGCGGCCGTATTAGGCGATGGTGATGCGGGAGTATTTGGATTTGCTGAGACATTCTCTGATGGAAGACTCGAGGTGTTAGGATGTCCTGCTTTTGGTAATTCCGAGCTTGAAGCATCACTTTCCTGGTCAGATAATGGGTAATAGGTTGTGTGAGTAGTTTGGTCGTTATAGTCATAGCTGACACCGGTGGTCGTCGATACGTAAGAACAACTGGTGTCGTCACATGCTACAACAGTAATTACGGCGGTTCCAGTTTCATTTGAAGTAGCGGAGACACCAGTGGTTGCAGCATTCTGATTTTCTGAGACAGAGGCAACCTCGTCAGTCAATGGGCAATATGTGGTATAAGTTGTCTCTTCCTTGGTGACAACTTTCACTCCAGTTGTTAATGGGACTTGTGAACAAGAATTATTTTCGCAAGACGTAACAGTTACAATGGTTGTAACAATTTTAGCGTTTTCCGTTGGTAATACAACATTGTTTATATCTGTAGTCGAGGTTATATGTTCCCCTTCTTGAATGGATGCAATTATATTGTTGCCAGCGGTATTAGTTGGTAATAAAGTGCCAGTGTATTCAGTGCAAGTTGGGCAATATGTAGTTTGTGCAGAACCTGAACCTTCTGAAGCCACGCTTATGAGGGACGTGCTTGTGGTATACTCTCCATTAGAATCTGTCGTTACAATCACTTCAACGGATTGAGTAGTAGCTGTACCGCTAGCGTCAGTGGTTATGATGGTAGTAGGATTCTCAGTACATAATTGGCAAGCAACTACACCAGAATCATCAGTTGCAGTTTGACCATCATGCGCAGTTGAATCATCACTGATGATGGAAGTGGCAGTAGTGTAATCGCCGTTCGAATCAGTGGTGATTATAACATCACCGGTTTGAGTGGTAGCGGCACCATTATCATCGGTAGTGGTGAAAGTGGTGGAATATTCAGTACATAATGGACAGTCAGTTGCACCTGAGTCAGTTGTTTCATTTGGATCAACAGACACAGATGGGCCATCAGTTCCTGCTGAATCACCACTGATGATGGAAGTGGCAGTAGTGTAATCGCCGTTCGAATCAGTGGTGATTATAACATCACCGGTTTGAGTGGTAG
>PPOW02000027.1:0-25464 GCA_003708965.2 Debaryomyces subglobosus | reverse complement strand
TACGGTATTTATACATCATGTTTTGCAACACTGATGTATAACTTTTGCAACACTACATATATACACTAGTATATGTAGATGTGATCTCTTACATTCACACTTACAAGGTTGTATAGTGTAGTGGTTATCACTTTCGGTTTTGATCCGAACAACCCCGGTTCGAATCCGGGTACGACCTTACCATTTCTTTTTTTTCCACCTTTTTTATATAGATGGATTTGGTGGAATTAGATAAAAGATTATGATAAAACTCTTGATTCCTCATCACTTAGCAATAGTATTAAATCTAATGACGTTCGATATGTACTGTAGTGTCTTAGATCAGGCTCTTTACTTGCATTCCGATGAGGGATTATGTCACGTGATTGGTATTAAGATGAGCAGTGGAATTTTTTTTAATTAAGAATCTTACTTCTTGAAATAAGAGTATATATTTTCAGTTGGGAATAATGATTAGAACTATGTATGTATAAGAATAAGAACCTTAGAATAAGAATATTAGACAAAAGAATATCTTACTAACAACAATACAGTAAACCAAAGAATGCTCGTTCAAAGAGAGCCTTAGCCAAAAAGGAAGCGAAATTAGTGGAAAATACGAAGTCTGCTTTGTTTGTTCCAGGCTCTACTGGTAACAAGTTTTTGCATGATGCCATGTGTGATTTAATGGCTTTGAAGAAACCAGATGTTAAAAAGTTTTCAAAGAAAAACGAAATCAGACCTTTCGAAGATGCATCTGAATTAGAATTTTTCTCTGAGAAAAACGACAACTCGTTGATGGTTTTCTCATCTAACAATAAGAAGAGACCAAACACATTGACTTTCGTTAGATTTTTCAACCATAAAGTGTTCGATATGATTGAATTGTCTATACAAAATAACGCCAAATTATTGCAAGATTTCAAGAAATTAACTTTCACTATAGGATTGAAGCCAATGTTCGTTTTTAATGGACCTGCATTTGACAGTCACCCTGTGTTTCAACATATTAAGTCTTTGTTTATGGACTTTTACAGAGGCGAAGAAACTGATTTACAAGATGTTGCTGGTTTACAACATATCATCGCGTTATCAACAGGTGAAATTGAAGATCCAAACTCAAGTGCGTTGCCTTTGGTTCATTTCCGTGTATACAAATTGAAGACTTATAAATCGGGACAGAAAGTTCCAAGGGTTGAAATTGATGAAATAGGTCCTAGATTTGATTTTAAGATTGGAAGAAGACTCACACCACCACCAGAAGTTGAAAAAGAAGCATATGCTATACCAAAGCAATTACAACCTAAGCAAAAGAAAAACGTTAGTACAGATTTCATGGGTGACAAGGTTGCTCAAATTCATGTTGGTAAGCAGGATTTAGGCAAATTACAAACTAGAAAGATGAAGGGTTTGAAAGCCAAATATGACCAAGATGATTTCGACAATGAAGATGAAGATTTCCTCTCAGCTGAGGAGGAACCTGAATCGAAGAGACAAAAGCTTTAATCTCAACTATTAGTTTGAATAATATTTGTACATTATAAAAGAGTGATTAGGTTAGCATACCGTTAATTACTTCAGATGAGTCAGAAGTGTATCTTCATATGCTTGTCAAGGACATAATCATCCACATAGAGTTATTTATATGGAATATATATGGAATAAATGATATTCTACGTACTAGTTAAGATCCCAAGTATTATGTAATATATTATTATTATTTATGTAATCAAAAATTTCATCGCATATTGAAAACTTAGTAAATGAAAACAAACTGATCTTTAAGACCTTGCAACTAGCATATAAACTGTATAGGAAGTCTTCAATGTCTTTCACTCAGGGGTCTATATTCAAGCCAAGGCAATCCAGCCGTTCTCCAATTGCAGAAAACAGCATATCCAGCTCTAATGAGTCAGCAACAGGGAAAGGAAAATCAGTGTTTGAATTGACAAAGAATAAAAAGTATTGTGTTTCCAGATTACCAGCGTTACCGGCAGTATTGGAAACCGATAACTCGGATAGTATATTAAATGGATATTCTGACAGTGGATCCAATTATGCGCTTGTTATTAATGAGAAAGCAATTCATGTTTGGAATTATAATTCTACAGATCCAACTCCTTTATCAATTCAATTCCCCTTAGATCGTAGTTCAGATTCGTTATTGCCTTTGGGTATACTAACTCGTCCTTCGAGTGGAACTAGTCAAGGTCCGGGGTTAGTTATTATTGATTCTTCATCAGGGCTAGTTAAATTTTACGAAAGCGTGCAACATGCACCAGCTTTGGGATTGATTAACAATAAATTGTTGGAGTTGACAATTCCATTAAATAGCAATAAAGGCGAGTACATAACTCTAGCTGAAAATGTGGAACCAGCAGGTATTGTGATTGCTACATCATGGAAAAGATGTGTATTAATATCGTTAAGAGATTTTAAAAGTAAACCACAATTATCCCATATTGAACTCTTAGGACCATCGCATTTTGGAGGATTTCTCTCATCTATCTTTAATGGGTTCAATAAAAACACCGATTATAATGGGATGCTGAGAGATGAAATTGTAAGTATAAAATCAGGCAAAATTACAAATAATGGGATGATACAGGAAATTATTATTCAAGATTCAGTTGGTGGATTCAATCTTTTCTCATATCATTTATTTTCCGCAAACGCAGTTCCATACATCGAAAAGAAGAAGACTTTGAAACAAAATCTCGGAGTTTATATAGAGAACAGCATTGATGGTTTTCTTCCTGGTTCTAGCTTAAACACTAAATTTTTGGATTTATGGCCATTAGAATCGCAAGAACTTCAGGATATATACTTGGGATTATGTCTTATTGATGAAGCATATCGTGATAACGAAGGTAAAAATCTTTTATTAGTAACTATGAAAATTGATGAAACGGGTGTCTTATTTTATGGTTCCCATAAATTAATTAGATACGATCCTAAATTGGCTATTTCTTCAAATAATAAACCAAAATTATATATTCCAGATCAGGGCAAAACAGCTTTTATTACATTCGATAGTTCCGTGATTCTAACAGACATTAATACATCATATATTCAATCGCAGGGTACAGTTCAATATTATAAGCCTCGATGGGAAGATATGGTGAAGTTGAAATCGAATGTCCAAGTGATTGGACAAGGATACGAAAATAAATCAAGCAATACAAACCCAGCTGTCATATTATTGACAAATAATTCTGGTGTATTACGTGTCGAAAGATTTCCAGACGCATCTGACAACGAAATGGAAATAGATGAAGAAGAGGATGTTGTTGATCCGATACAAATAGCCAAATCACACATAGAACAAGCAATATTTTATTCGAAATCTTCTGCTATAGAGTTTGATATTAAGGAGGAATATTCAAACGACACAATTATTGAAGCTCTTAAAAGAGTTTTAGATGAAATTTTGGATTCCACATCTCCGTACTTGCCTGTATTTTTGCCATCCATCAAAGACTTCTTATCAATGAAATCAAAATTATTCCACAGTTTGATACATTATACGAAGAGGAATTTTTTGCCACTCTGGGTTGACATTGGTCCGCAAATCACCGAATATTTGGAGAAAATCGAAGTTGCATTAAGCTTATGGATATTTATTAATGATGAGGGAGGTGCTACAGAAAAATTAACAGGAGTATTTAAAGAATCTATACTTGAAGTGGATGCGGTGAAAGTTTCTAAAGATGAAGATCTTATTCGTAAATTTTTCAGTCAAGGACTATCATCAATTAATCAAGTTTTGACTACATTAATCGAGAAATTGATACAAATTGACTACCCTTTAAGAAGTATTATGGACTTAATTGTTAAAACAATGTATAATGGAGTTTACGAAAATGATTCCCGTTACATTGGAAGCAAGATCCCATGCTTTAAGTTGTGGATTTTTGAGACCTCTTTACTTTTAAGAATCGAAGAAGTCTTTAGTAAAGTATATTGCAATAACAGTAAAGACTATGAAAATATTCACACACAACATTCATGTTCTATTTTAATCCAATCTTGTGAAGTTTTATATTACTTTGTTACAAGCGCTATTAATTTTATGAAAGAACAAGAAGAAAACAGTGACCAACTCAAGGAATATATAAGATGGTATAAATCACGGAAGTTCGATTGGATTGAAGCTTTAATAAGACGTGGTTTGGATAAAGAGGCTATTGCAATAGTTGAAAAGTACCATGATTTATCTTCATTGGCTCAAGTTTTGGAAGCTGAAAAATCCAGTATTACCGAAAAATATGGAGAAGACAGTAAGGAGTTTGAAAATTTATTGAGCAGATATTCTTATTATTTTGAAAAATTTCAGTACGAGTTTGCGTCCAGTTTATTTGATTTCTACATAAAAAAAGATAAAATCCAATCTCTTTTAGTTGGTTTCGAGAATTATAATCATTTTGTTGAAGAATACTTTTCTAAGAACAAAAAAAAGACTTCAGAAATTTCTTGGATTCGTAGTCTCTTGGACAAAAATTTTGTTCAAGGTGCTGAAACTCTAATTGAATCAGCACGTTTAAAGAATTACGACTCACAAGAAAATATAGAATTGAAATATTCTCTTGCTAAGTTATCAGCTATTGCTGTGAAAAATTCTGACGAAATGACTGATAACAATAGACTAGAAGATCTATTATATGACGCAGAGAACAATTTAATCCTCATCAGGATTCAAAAGCATCTATACCTGGAATTGCTAAACTTTGTTTCTGGTCAGAAAGGCTTATTAAATTTGGATTACGTTTTAAAGAATTTCATAAATGATTCGCTTGATCTTACTACTTCGAAGAAGTTGATGGAACCTTTTTTCCAACAGTTTTTGGAAAATAGACCTTTAACCCCAAATCAATTAATAACTTTATTGATTCTGATTAAACAGTATTCTGGCTTTGTTAGTGGTTTTTCTAATGCCTTGAAAGTGGCCTCCTTGATTACTAACGAACATGAATACAAGCTTCAAGCTAAGATGATTTGGTTGAGGTTGCTTACTTCGACTGATGACTGGACAACCTTAGCAAAGACAGAAAACAAAACTGATGAGTATACTAAACAGAAGATCCATGACACTATCTTGTACAAGACTATTTCATCTCTTGGCGCGGAAAGCGAACTTTTGAATGAATTGGATGAACTATTATTGCATTACACGGCAGGTCTTGATGATGATGGAGAAGATGATTTGGTTAAAAGTCTTAATAAGAAGTATTTGGAAACTTTGCACATCTATGTTAGTGACTGTAATTTGAAAACCTGGATTATGTCCATTAAACAAGAAGTTAAGAATAACAATTCCACCCGGGTATTTAAGTCCGATACTAAATAGATAGATATGGCATGATTATGCCTATAATAATGTATATTTTTATTCATAATTCCCTATGTAAAATTACTAATGCCGAATAATCACTGCTCTGCTCTCCACTAATCTGAATAAGATGCCTGCGTTTGTTCCCTATCCTCTTCCTCATTTATATGTTCACTCTCCTCAGCTCGCTGATCCAGTATATAGCCCTCTTCTTCTGCTTCTTCTTTGTCTTGGATGCTTTCACTCATATTGTCATCCTTATCTAGTTTTATACGCACAAGACATTCAGGTAAAGGTGCTCCAGTCTCATAATCCTTCTCACTATATTTCAACAACCCAAGTGATGCTAAAGATACTGATTTAACTACATTCTGCCAATTCGATAGAACTAATGCAACACTTTCTGTACCTTCTGCCATATAATCCAATTTATTCTCTAGTTCATCTAATTGATTTGTTAAAATGGAAGTGAATTTTTTGATTTCATTCAAGTTCTCCAACTCTGCTTTTTTTTCAGCTATCTTCTGCTGTATATGAGTCGACTTTAAAACCGTACGTCGATCCATCTTTTACTAGGTTTAGGTATCTCTTGAAAGCTGTATTCTATTATGATTATGATAACTTCTATATAGAATCAAAATAACAGACGCGGATACATGCACGTGATGTATGTTTATAAATCAGTATTTGTAAACTATCAAAACAAAATACATGTATTCAGACTATTGAAACTGCTTATAACCAAAGAAAATCATGGCAAGACCATCCGTGAGCTCACAATCTCTTGTAGATTTAGCTAGCTCGAAGGTTCAAACCAAGAAAGAAAATAAAAATGATGATAATGATCAGGTTGCCTCATCATTTTCAGACGATGAAATCAAACAAGAGCCAGTAAAGAACAAGGGATTGAAAAATAAACAGGAACAGCATAAAAACATTGAATTAATCAGAAAAAAGTACACACTTCAGAATAAGTCTTTGGCCAAAAATAACTCTTTAATGATGCTCAGAATATCAGAGATGGAAGCTAAAGTGAGTGATTTGATAAACGAGAATATGATTCTTAGGAAGCGAAGGACTTTCAAAGATGCAGAATTGAAAAAGCAGTTAGAAGCGAAACTAGAAATTGTCGAAACAGGATTAATACAGAAATTTGGTGAAATATTTGAAATGCTTAGAGATGTCAGGATGAGTGAGGGAATAGCTGAAAATCCCCAGTTAGGTATTTTTAAAAACTTACTTAATGAAGCTCCATCAGCAACTTCGACACCTTTAGAAGAAGCAACAGAAACCGGAAATAATCCATTTGTATTTAATCCAAGATCGCTATCACAACCGATGAAGGACAGCTCATTTACTTTACCTAAATCGCATCAATATCTACATACAGCAGACAAGGTGGCCAACCTTCCAGCCCCTCTTCATATGGAAAAGAAAGAAAATGTTGATACACCTGTATCAAATGAAGACAATATACAACTACCTAAGAATGATCCTGTGAGCGAAGCTCAATCTCAGAAGCCGGATAGTGGATCTACACTGGAAATTGTCCAAAGCCCTGAAACAAAAGAACCTAGGAAACAAAATTCTGCGTCGATAGAGAGCATTCAGAAACTTCCGATACCCAATAAAAAAGTACATTCCCACGAGTTGCGCATGTTTGATGTATATATGGATAAAGATAAAGAGCATGATGTAATAGATATCCTGGATAATGCAATTGACTCAAATGCAAGGAAAGCAGATAGAGCTACTCAGCAAGAGCCAGTTGCTGCTCAAAATGATGCTCAGATTAAGGAAGAAGAAAACCAGGAGGAGGCACAGGTGGGAAGTAGAAGACCTAGTCGTAGCAGGAAGCCTGTTAGTTACAAATGGCCCTCTTTATCAAAGAAAATGAGGCGGCAATCAGAAAAGTTTGTTGATGCAGTTATCGTTCCTGATGAAGAATCTGCTGAAACGCCTGGTAAAAAATCTGCTTTAAACTCACCCATTAAACAAGAGCCTGAGGCGCAAAATGAACGAAAGAGATCCAAAATCAATGATAACACGGACAGACCCTCTAAGAAATCCAAGCGACAACCTCTAGGAAATGTTACTCATATCACTAATAATAAAACTAACTCTATGAATGTGACTACCGCAGGTAATAAGGATAAGGCACATACTACAAAAATACCTAAGATTCCAGATGATGCGAATGAAAAGTTAGTTAAGTCAAAAACAGACGAGATAGAGATCGATGAAAAAAATGGTTCCTCAATTTTTGATTTTGACGAAGTAAACATACCTCCAAAAACATACAAAAAGCGTAAACAAAGTACCGTTAAGGGAGAAAGGAGAACATATGAAAGTAGAAGGCACAGCATGTTGATGTAGTAACTTATGTATATTGTTACTAATAAAATTATATATGTTATCGGGAAGATTTAAATGTAGACATTAAACACTCATCTTCATTTTGATAGGACCATATGGTTCGTAACCAACAATTTCAAAATCCTCGAACTTAAAATCATCAATAGATTTGATTTCATCTTTTCTTTCCTCCTTGATTATTAACTTAGGAAAGTCTTTAGGAGTTCTTGACAATTGTTCTTTTAATGCATCAATATGATCTAAGTACACATGGGCATCGCCTAATGTATGGATAAATTCACCACAATCCATATCAACAATATGTGCTATCATCTTTGTTAATAAGGCATATGAAGCGATGTTGAACGGGACACCTAACCCCATGTCACAGGAACGTTGGTATAGTAAACACGATAATTTTGGTTTGGCTAGAGTCTTTTGTTGTTTATTGGTGTTAGAGTCCGGAGTTTCACTTGGGAAACTGACGTAGAATTGGCAGAAAACATGACATGGGGGTAAGGCCATCTTATCAAAATCTGGCGGATTCCATGCCGACATGATAATTCTTCTATCGTATGGATTTGTTTTCAACTTTTTAATAACATCTTGTAATTGATCAACTCCTTGTCCAGAGTAGTCTGTGTCACAGTCCTTGTACTCTGCCCCAAAATGCCTCCACTGAAATCCGTAAACTGGACCCAAATCACCCTCGCGACGGTCTTTCAATCCTATGGAGTCT
Source organism: Debaryomyces subglobosus (assembly GCA_003708965.2). NCBI lineage: Eukaryota > Fungi > Ascomycota > Pichiomycetes > Serinales > Debaryomycetaceae > Debaryomyces > Debaryomyces subglobosus. The sequence continues at coordinate 17,062 of PPOW02000027.1, read as the reverse complement.
AAGTATTCCCTTGATCCATTGCCTTCCCAAATTTTAACACCTTTTTCTGACAATTTTTTAGCATCCGTACATCCTTGTACAAACCACAACAACTCATGAATAATAGCTCTCGAAAAAACCTTCTTTGTAGTAAGTAAGGGGAATGTATCGTCTGAGAGATTGAATCTCAATTGTGGAGGAGCAAAGAGTGATTTAGTACCGGTTCCAGTTCTGTCTGGGCGATGTTCTCCTTCATTTATAATACACTCACACAAATCCAAGTAAGCTTGCTCAGCTGTGTTAGAAGAGACCGTCATTTCTTCTTTTAAAGTTGATATAATACTTCTTAAACACCGAACTTCTATATATTTATTTTCAAAATTAGTTTACGCGAACGCGTATCAGTATAAGATACGGATCGAGCCACACAATCGCTAAGTGATGACATTTTGTATCCTTATAGAACGTAAATAAAGTTCTGTTCTGTTAATATATCTGCCCCAGAGGTGTGTACGAATACATAGTACTACGTCGAAAGAAAATTTAAGTACAACAAATTATATATTGAGTGTGAGTAACTATTTCTAAAAATACCAGTTCTTAAATAGCAACTAGCCAATATATACTAACAACAAAATACTAAGCTGCTTATTTCTTGTCACCGAAAATGGCGTCAGAAGCTTGTTGAACGAATGACTTGTCACCACTACGGGTGTTGTCACCAACGACGTTGTCGACCTTGTCAGTAATGGTGTCCTTACCCTTGTCAAGAGTGGACTTTTGGGAATCTGGCTTAACAGCTGATTCAATTTTATCGGAGATATCTTTACGGCCGGTGTCTGACATTGTTAATTTATTTAATGTTTTTAAGTAATTAATAAAGAAAGAATCGGTGTAAGAGTAGGAATTTAGAGCTACTTAAATAGTTTTGAGAATTGGTCCATAAGACACCAGCCGTCATGGTTTATTGGAAGGAGCATACTGTACAGAGGGGGGATGTAAAGGAATATTCTTCCACAGCGTTCTAAACAGGGCGAAACAATAATAGATCATAGAATGCTTGCTATCTTTAATGGACTAGAAAATGTTTCGATAGCAATAATACCTATTTAGGTCACTATATTAGCAATCAAAACTTTTGAGTGAGAAATAGCATATGCAAATAGTCGTCATATTGGTCTATATAACGAAATACGGTAAGCGAGTCGCGTGCATAGTATGTAAATACAGCCTATATGATGATGTTTGGTTCAGATTAGAACACTTGGAGCCACGAAAAATACTTGAACCATTTTGGCTCCACTAAGATGCAACGGGATTCGGCAATTTTCAAAGGCTGTTCACCTTCCTGTAAGGGATAAGTTTCCAAATCACCGTGAATAACCACTTTTCTTCCCTTAGCCTCTGTAACTCTTGCTCTCAATATGACCGTGCTTCCAGGTGGAATTTGATTCTTAAAGTCGATGGACAATTTGGCTGTGACACCCTTTTTAGAGGGTAATAACGGAAATCCGCATGAGCATAATCCTTCGTCCAATATTGTAGATACGACACCGTTGTGGATTTTTCCGTCCTGACTGATGAGCTGACGACCTAAGTGGTAGAAGCCTGTCAATTCCCCTTGGTCGTGGTTGAGAAAGATGATAGGATCGATCTCCATAAGGTTGGGACCGAAAAGTATTCCTGACCCTACACTATTTTTGTGATGCTGACTGGGGAACGTCTCACTGGAGTAATGCATAGTCACAGATTCATCTCCCTGTAGTTTCTTATATTCATTGGTATTTTGGATTTGTTCTATCACTGATTGATTAAAACTAGTCAATTTACGATCACTGGTAAAGTTTCCTTTTCTCCAGTCCTTGGGAAAAGCTGCAAATCCCACTCCAAGGGCGATGAAGGGACTGCTTATTCTGGTTATGGCTCTAAACATGTGTATTAAGGGAACTGAATATCAATCGGTGTATGTCTTCATCCGTATGCTAATACAACTTTTTGATCAAAAGTTTATATGCAGTCACACGATATATTCTTAATGGCTATAGAAATCATACCCTGAAACATCAATCAAAGAGTTAGGTATAGAAGATGGTACTGGTTAGATGTGTTTGCTTTAGAGAATATCGATACTAACTTACTTAGCATTATTTGAGCTATCTGAAGCAGGTGTGGAATGCGTGTTCAAAAAAATGTTTAAGACCGTACGATGAGGTTAATTAAATTCGAATATAGAGTCGATGAATGATGAGGTCGTCACCATCCACCTCTCAACTCTCGTAGTCCTTCTTAAGAGTGTGTAGATATAGAAATGGATAGATTTAAAACGTGAGTCAAAATGGCAGCGAAGAGAAGACCTCCCGCGATTCTGAAAGATATTCACGATCATCATTTAAAAGATTGCATTTTTTTGAAGAGTAGATTCATAGTTTTAGGCTCATCAATATAGAAGTTAGACTAGAGATAAATCAGGATACCCAAGAGGATCGCTATGAGCGGAGCGCATCGATTTAATAAAAAGTTTAACTCGCTAGATAAACGAGGACTCGGGGGATCAGTTCATCCTGTGAATAATTTGAAAAGTGGAAATAGCAGCCAAAGATCAGCGAGTCCTCCAACCGGGTCTAAATTCTCGGTTAGAAATCAATTGAGGGATATATTTGGTGGACTGGTGGATAATTCGAGAAATCTTAGAAAAAGCGTTGAGAATACATTGCATGATCCAGTGGTAGAGTCTGATGATTCTGATAATGGTGGTAAAGATAGAGAAGAATTGATAAGTGTTAAAAGCTTATTGGGTAAAGATACTTTCAACTTCAATGGCGATTTAGACGAGAGCCTGGGAGAAATGTTAGTGGTCAGATCAATGCTGATTAATGGAGAATCAGTACAACAAGGTAGGCCGGGAGAGTTGACCTTTAGGATTTCAATCAACGATGACTTTTTACTATTGACTCAAAAGCAGAGGTTAGTAGCAGTAATTTCAAGGAATCATGAGTTTAAGAGCATAAATTTTAGCATTAACAAGAGAGCCATATTAATCGAGCTAACAAATTATTCGGGTTATATTTATCTAAAATATACGGAGGACGACAGTAATATTGTTTCTTACTTTTTGAAGAATAAGGAGTGGAATGTTAGTACTCCTACAAGGGTTGTGAATGACCTATTACTAGAAAAAATTAGTATCATTAAACGAAAGAGAGCAGACCTTTTGAGCAAAAGCTTATCATCGAAAGATAAAGCTACATCAGAACGACTACCAGTGTTATCTCCAGATGCAATGTATGGAAGGACAAGGTCTTCGAGTCGTATTAGAGGGTACTCGTCCCCGCCTCTTCTGAAAGAAAATGATCTAGCTACAAACTCACATAGCAGATACGACGAGGACTTAGTCAAACCCAATACAGCACCAAAGCTCTTTGAGGTAGAGCTCAAATATACTTTTTCAGATAAGAAAGTTTTCAGCATAACATATTCAGATTTTAAAACCTTATATGATAACGATTGGATCAACGACTCTTTGATAGATTTTTTCATAAAGTATGAAATGGACAAGGCGGTTTATCAGAAGCATCTATTTAAACAATCGGATATATATGCATTCAATTCATTTTTTTTTACAAAATTAATGTCTGGAGATGAATTTGATGATAATATAGATTATTACGGTAATATCAAGAGATGGCTCAACAAATTAAATCTTATGAGTTATCCTAATATCATAATACCCATTAATGAAAACTTACACTGGTATTGCTGCGTAATTAAAGGACTACCCCAATTATTGGAATCTGCTTTAAAAAGAAAAGAAAGATTAGCATCTTCAAATCATGCTGCAGAAATAAATGAATCACACTATGATGAAGACGATAGTAATTTGGAATCTACTTCAGTGTCTTCTGCTCTGACACCCGAAGCTTCTGTAAAGACAAAAAAGTCTTATCAACCGGAGATTTTCATTTTTGATTCTCTACGTCAAAAGCATACTAACATTCACTTTCCCTTAAAAAAGTTTATTATTGACTACTGCAAAGACAAATATGATGTTGATATTGAGAAAAATGAAATACGCATGCATTCTGCAAAAGTTCCGAAACAGAATAACTTTAATGATTGTGGTATACATGTTATTTATAATGTTAGAAAATGGCTAAACAATTCAGAGGAATGTGAAAGGATTTGGAGAAGTTCACATCTGAGAGCTGCGTCTAGACTACTTTTTGTCGCAGAAGAAAGAAATGGTATGCGTAGAGAGTTGAGGAATATATTATTGAATTTGAAGAAAAAGCAAATCGTCGAACAAACTAATGTGACTGAAGATAAAGACTCTTGTTATGCAGATGATGATATAGAAGTCTTAGAATACACCCCTGTTGTAAGTAACAGGTCCACAAAGCTGCCCAAATTAGATGAAGAGGAACCGAACAGTAGGATAGAAACAATGAAACCATCAAAGAATTATACTCCAGATGAAATTCAAGGCATTCGGACATTAGATCCCAAAGCAAAAGACAAATTCCATCGGAATCAAGATGTACAAGATTCTGCTTCCAAATTTCCCGCATCTAAAAAACAACAACCATCCATAAGGGTAGAAAATGAAATGTTGAGGGACTCTCTATCTGGCCTTGATTTATCTTGTACGTTCCAAGAGGTACTTAATGATTATTTCTCGACTGACGAAAAAATTTCTGATTCACAATTACAAAGGGTTTTTCAACTCAGAGACGAAATCAATGAATTGGATGACGATCAAGATAAAGAATTAATAACCCAACTCATCTCTACTTTTGTTAGTGACTCCAACAATATGAAACAAAAAGAGCATGCGAAAACCATGCGACCCAAGGATGAAGACCTAGTGATTATGCATTGTAGTGACAGCGAGGAATTAAATCAAAGTGTTAATGGATTATCTTTATCAAATACATCTGATAGCAACAAGCATAATGAGACTCCAAAGAGGAGAAGCAGGGAAGGCTCAATTACAACCCTACAAAATAACCAAGTAATCATGGAGTTTAATGCATCTAGAACAAATAATAGAGATTCAATAGAGATGTCATCTCCTTCTGATTTTAATAAAGCACTAAATTTTAAAAATTCTAGTCCTAATAGGGAACAAGATATAGACTTATACATTGGTAACAGCCCGAGCCCAAATAATGAGTTAAAACAATCGAAAACACAACAAAGCCAAACACCAAATCTGGAAAAATCTACGTATAGTATGGGTTCACCTCCCGCATCTACATCTAAAACGACATTGTTTGGTAGGAGTTCTACGTTGAAACGACGTAAACTCGATAATAAAAAGCATAAGTAGAATAGAAATAATTGCATTCACATAATGATCTTCAAATATATATGATTTTCCTCTATATAAAAAGATTTAGTTTGTATAATAAATTATAAGCGTATCAGCGTACCTTTTTGTGTTCCGATTTTTGATACAAAAACATGTTTGGATAGAATCTCTAATAATAATAGAGCTTAGGTCACAGACAATTCACTTAATAATATAATGTCTAGTACTAGTCTGCCACCATTACCGGAGAGAAAATCAGAATCAGAAAACGTCTTAGATGGAGTACTGGATCTTCCGGCTCTTCCACCAAGAAATCCTAAGTCATTAGCGTCAGTTCCTTTGACGTATACTTTGAGTGATAGTTTATCAACTGTTACGATTATTCGACAATTGGAAACATATTCATCACCTTTGATGAATGAGGCTTCTGATTTATTCACCATTAATTCTGTTAGTCAAGATAATGTGAAAAGTAAATTGGACACAATCAAACTGAACAAATCTGATAATGATTCAGAAGAAGATATGGATTTCTGGTGTACGTATATTGAAGATTACAGCAATCAGTTGGTAAGAGATAAAAGAATTGAAGAGTTGGAAAGACATATTTTAAATGGCATTCCAGATAATATAAGATCATTGGTTTATCTAAAGACTTTGCAGGTGAGATATAAATTAAATAAAGAGACTTACAATACATTATTGAAAAAAGCAAATAATTCCCAAACGACCAAAAACCAGCAAGTATATATCGATAGCTTGGCAATTGATAGCAACTTGAAAGAAGTTTTAACCATTTTCAATTATTATACTAATGAAGTTATAACACCGAGAGCAGCGAAATTAGAAGCGATCAATAATGAAACTGCTAATAACGGATTTGAGAGTAATAAAAATTTACCACCCAACAATTTCGTTATATGCGTTAGTAAATTAGTAGCAGCAATACCAAATTTACAAAACGAAGAAATGTTGTTTCTTTTGCTTAAATTTAACAAGCTTTTTATCAATTTAATCAAAGATGAATTCTTTTACAAAGCTAATAGATCGTTGGAAGATTTATGTCCAGAATTATTCGTTTATATTACAAAACAAGGAATTAATTTAACTACGTTTTATAAGAAGGCTTTGTTTAGTTTTTTCAATAATCAAATCCTCGACACTGGAATCTTATTTACCCTCTTGGACTTCATTGTGATTGAAGGGTTCGATTTTATTCATAGATTATTAGTTGCGGTATTTAAAGCAAACGAGTCGTATATTATGACTCTTGATGGTAATGAGTTGAACGAGTTTTTAAACTCATCAAAATTTTTTGATGCAATGTCGAGACTGGAAGAAAGGGTTGAAATTTCATCTGTTTTGAAATATGAACCCGAGATTATAAAGTACGAAAACGAATTCCATTTGCTTCATGCAAATTCATTGAACAACAACAATAACGAATTAACGAATTTAAAAGAAGTCAATGATGATTTGATTATCAAAATTAATGAATTAAGACAGCAACTAGAAAATCTAAAAAATACTCACTCAGAAATTTTAAACCAAGGTGATGAACATTATAAGGAGCTTCAAGAAAAGGAAAAAGAAAAGACGGAGTTGACGGCTCTAAAAGACGAATTAGTAGAAAAATATGAACATTTAAGTATGAAAGAAAATGTGAAAAATACAACAAAGGTTAATAAGGAATTTGCAACAAGAAATTCTGATTTGGAAGCACAGATATCTGCGATCAAGAAGAAAATAGAAGAGAAGAATGCTAAGCTTGCAAAATATTCAACTAAGTAGAGAGTAAAATTTCTGACATGAATACTCCTGTATATAGTTCACTTTGAATATACAAAAAATCTTGATAATAATGTTATGATGTATTGCAACTGACATTAATTTGTGATAACAAATGGCTTCAATAAAACAGGAAAATAAACACCAGGGAATTGGTATCGTTGGTGCAGGTTTAGTTGGCTGTTTAACTGCGTTGGCTTTCGCAGCCAAGGGGTTTTCAGTCACTTTATTTGAATTACGTCCTGATCCAAAGAAAGTTACGAACGAAAAGAATCTTAGATCTATTAATTTGGCAGTTAGTGATCGTGGTATTAGGGCATTAAAATATGTAGATGCAGAAATGGCCGATAGGGTTTTGGAACATGTTATTCCTATGACGGGTAGAATGATTCATGATTTATCCGGAAAGAAGCAAGAATCCCAGGCATATGGTTTATTTGGGGAGAGCATCAATTCTATAGATAGATCATTTTTGAATGATTGCTTATTAGATGAAATAAGGCACTCTGATATCAACATTCATTTCAATCATAAATTAATAAAGCTAGATAACTTATCTAGTGAAGAGAAATCACCTAAGATGACTTTCTTGGATAACTCGGAATCTACAGAATCTAAAATGAAATCTTACGAATTTGACTACATTATTGGGGCTGATGGAGCACATTCCCAATTTAGATACCAATTACAGAAGTCTATGAGAATGAATATTTCTCAGGAGTACATCGACATGCAATATTTAGAGCTTAGCATCCCCCCAAATACGAAAGGAGACAGCAAGTTTCACATAGACCCAAACCATCTTCATATATGGCCAAGACATGAGTTTATGTTAATAGCCTTAGCTAACGAGGATGGCTCATTCACATCAACATTTTTTAGTCCTTGGTCCGTTATCGAGTCCTTTGGAACTTCGTCTGACAAATTTGTTAAGTTCTTCAAATATAATTTTCCAGACGCATTTGAACTTATGGGAGAAGAAAAGCTTAAGTATGCGTTTGAAAATCAACCAAGAGGTTCATTAATGCAAGTCAATGCTTATCCTTATCATAATCCAAACGGTAGGGCATTGATTATAGGCGATGCAGCTCATCTGATGGTCCCCTTCTACGGCCAGGGTATGAATTGTGGATTTGAAGATATTCGAGTTTTAATGGAATTAATAGATAAGAATAACGGAGAAGTCTCCGACTCGTTCAAACAGTACTCGGAACTTAGAGCTGAGGACTTAAAAACCATTAGTAAGTTGGCTTTAGATAACTACCACGAGATGTCATCCAAGGTTACAAATGGGTGGTACTTATTTAGGAAGAAAATCGATAATATGCTTGGTAGATATGGTAATTGCTTATTTCAGTGGATTCCAATGTATACTATGATTTCTTTTAGAGGGGACATATCATATTCAAAAGCGGTTAAAATTGAAAGGAGACAAACAAAAATTCTTAACGCAATTGAAATTGGAACTGTCACAGGGTTTATTTTGTTTGGAGCAGCCAAATTAGCTCAGCATTACCATAAACTATCCAATAAATAATTTTATATTGTACATAAGGTCTGATAAATTGCAAAATACCGATCAGTAGTGTTTTTACCAAAGTGAAATTTTCACTGTTGAGCCGGGAAAAAAAAATTTCTTTATGGAGTTCATAATAGTATATGAACATTACTACTTATTTGCCAAGTTCAGAGCTCATTTATGCATCAGAGAATTGGTGTATTCCCTTAAGATTATCTTTTTTTTTCGTTTAAAAAATTATTAAATACGGCACATCAATCTTGTATAATAAAAATGTTGAGAAGTAATATAATAAAGAACGCCACTAATTATCAGACACAGATTTTAAAATCAAGCACTACTAGCCAGATCCGTTTATTCCACAACACTCAGTTTCATTATAATGAAAGGCCACAATCGCCATTAAAAGTTTTCTTTGATACTTTCAAGTCTGAAGTCAAAAAGTCTAATGAATTGAAAGAAAATATAAAAGCTTTACAAGATGAGACCGGAAGGGTTGCAGACTCAGAAGCGTTCAGAAAGGCTAAAGAAGCGTTTGATAAGGCCCAGAAAGGTAGTACTGCCGCTGGTAAAGTTGCAAAGAAGACAGCTGATGTGGTAGGAGGTGCCGCATACAAGGCCTGGGAATCGCCTGTTGGTAAAGGTGTTAGAACCACTGTTAGGACTAGTGCTGAAGTTGCTGACAAGGCTTTTGACCCGGTTAGAAAAACTACTGTTTATAAAAATGTTTCTGATGTTATCGATGACGGTTCGTCAACTTCTTACGGTGGTTTCTTAACTAAGGAACAAAGACAGAAGTTAAGAGAGAAAGAATTGGCTGAAAAATTGAAAAGTGGTAAGGTCTGGAAGCCAGTCAAGGAAGATGAAAGTGCCGGCGGAGCCTTAGTTGCCACCGAACATAAAGCTTCTGGTCCTACTATGTCTGATAAATGGGAAGACTTTAAAGTCAAATCTCCAATCGGACGTGGTATTGTCATTTTAAAAGAAAAATGGGATGACTCAGAAAATGGTTTGATTTCTCTTATCAGAACAATTATAGAAAAGGTTACTGGCTTCTTTGCCGAAACCGAACAAGCCAAGGTAATCAAGCAATTCAAACAAATGGATCCATCATTCAGAGTCACCGATTTCACCAAGACCTTGACTAATTATATCGTCCCTGAATTGTTGGACTCATACATCAAGAACGATGAAAAGGTATTAAAAAACTGGTTCAGTGAAGCCCCATTCAACGTGTGGCAAGCTAACAACAAGCAATTTATACAACAAGGGTTATTTTCTGATGGTAAGATTTTAGATATCAGGGGTGTCGATATTGTTACGTGTAAGAGTTTACAACCAAACGATATTCCTGTCATAGTTGTTAGTTGTCGTGCACAAGAAATCCATTTATACAGAAAAGCTAAGACTGGCGAAATTGCTGCTGGTACTGAGGACCACATTCAATTAAGTACTTATGCTATGGTTTTCACCAGGATTCCAGAAGAATTTGACAATCCTATAACTGAAGGATGGAAGGTTATTGAATTTGCTCGTGGTGGTTCAAGACCATTCCACTAATTTATACAATCTTATTTATATCTTCGAATTTGTACATATTATTCACATCTTAACTATTTTATTTAGTTCATAGATCTTTCTAATCTATTTTACGTCATTATCGCTTATTATTCTACTACCAAGTAGACCCATTGATAAGAGTCAGAAGACATTTGAAGCAAAATATGGTTTTGTGTAATATCACCAATTTTTTGGATAAAAATTCAAATCTACACGTTGATGAAATTATTAGAATGATTCATTATCGCTTGTTACTTAATCAATCAAGGTATATAAGGTTAATATAAAGGTACGATGTCAGATTCTATGGCTACTAAGGAAGAGGCCACTAAGGTCTTTAATAAGTTGAGACAACAACCAGCTAATCAGGTTTGTTTTGATTGTTCAAATAAAAATCCGACCTGGACTTCGATTCCATTTGGTATCTTTTTATGTTTAGAATGTTCTGCTGCGCACAGAAACTTAGGGGTACATATTTCATTTGTTAAGTCATCGAATTTGGATTCATGGCAAAGAATTCAATTAAGGCATTTCAAGTTTGGTGGGAATCAAGTTGCTAAAGAGTTCTACACTAAGAATGGAGGTTCCAAATTCCTTGGAAATAAAGATGGGGTTGATATAAATGCTAAATACACTGCACCAGTTGCACTCAAATATAAGGAAAAATTGAAGCAAAAGGCACAACAAGACGAGGCAAAGCATCCAGACCAAGTCACTATTGATGATCTCGAAGAAAGTGGAGGTTTACTCACAGACTCAAGCAACAATGTTTCAACTGATGATTTCTTCAGTAACTGGACAAAACCAATTAACTCTACTCCATCACCTTTATCTTCTAAGAACATTACGCCTAATGCATCAAATGATGATCTCAGTGTGAAGAAGCCGGTAACCACGCGTACTACCTCTAGATTGGTAAACAATTCAGGTGGTGCAAATCAACCAAAAAAGTCTATATTGTCATCGAAGGGTAACGGACCAAGAAATTCGAGATTGGCTAACAAAAGAATCAATAAGGAAACAGAAGCTATTGATTTTGAAGAAATTGAAAGAAAAGCAAAGCAAGAAGCTGAAGAGGCCAAGGCATTGGGTTACAAGCCATCCACTGAGAGCGCTACTGACGTTGATAGTACTACTGCATCTAAAAGCGAACCAAAAAAATCAAGTTTATTATTAGGTTCCAGAAAACAAGATACCGAGGAATCGGACGAGCCGCCTGCCAAAAATGTTCCAATCAAAGAAACCACTCAAAAATTCCAGAAATTAGGATTTGGAATGACAACTGGCTCAAATGAGGTAGTGAATGAAAAGTCCAAAAACTACAAGCCAATCAAATACACTGGTGAAGTTTCTAATAAGTTTGGAACGCAAAAGGGTATCTCATCTGACGAGTATTTTGGAAGGGGACCTAGATTTGACGAAAATGCCAACGCTGAAGCCAGGGATAAACTTCAAGCTTTTAATGGTGCTCAATCCATTTCCTCGTCGTCATATTTTGGCGAAGATGAGTCTTCCCAAAACAATACCCACCAAGGTGCCGGTTTAACGGACATAGAGTCGAGTGCTAGAGAATTTGCCTCAAGATTTTCTGGAAACGCGAACCAAGACTTGGACGTGTTAAAAGATGCTTTCGAAGAAGGTGCAAACAAGTTGGGCTCATACTTAAGAGATTTCTTGAGATAGCTTAGTCTTCGTTTTAATCACTATCAGACCCTTAAGTATTTTTGACACATATTTTCCTATATATTACATAATTATTATTGTTTAATAGATTTAATCAATCCTAGTCCCGCTTAAACCGATCACTACAACCCTTAGAAAAATATTTTTCATCGAAGTTCTCATTTCGCATAACACTGCAGTATACAGTTTCGCCGTTAATAATTTCGGGATAATACTTAATCTGGAGGTCATCTATTTTGATTTCGTAGAAGTACGATCTGTTAATATTTTACGCTGTAATCAATTAGTCGATACCAAAATCGGAAATATTCGCATTTCTAACCACCACCCTCTCCACTTGCAACATAAAAATATATGTACCGTTAGTTATTCACCCACGTCAAAACAATTGGCGGTTCTTTTCAAAAAACAACACCGTTTACATCACCTTCGGACTACTCAGGGCTATCAAACTCAAATTGTTAGGTTTAAAAGCTACGGTATCAAAAGGACGATTGATTGACTTTATCGGAAACATACACGAAGTTTCCTATCGGCGCGCTACACGTAATGCTACACGTAACTACGCACACCTCAAAGTCCTAACATTCTACTCGTACTTCATGTTAGTTGTGCCTACGGGTGTTCCGAACTTCTACATCCATACACCTTGCATATAATAGCGTTATTCGAATGCACAGTGGGGAAAGCGGCGGGAGGTCGCGCAGTACTCCTGCTTTTTAATCCGCGCCGTCCTTTTCTATTCAGACTGGAGTACATGTATTGTCCTCATTAAAGTACGCCATGCTCTTTAGGAGTTCCACATTTATGGCGTTAGTGCGGCACCGCAAAGAGTTTCTAGCCCTATGTTCCTTGTTCCGAACACATACTAGGTTGTCTTAAAAAACACGCATCGCCTCGAAGGTTTATTATTGTTTTTGACCCGCCCTCGATCGTTCCGTATTGGTTCCTTACGTATAGCTAATTTAACGAGGTATTGTAAAATAATAATACATCTGAGGTAGGAATTTTATGGACAGCTTTAAGCCAAACGTAACCAAATGTAACCAAAATGTATCTAACTTTAAGTTCTTCATTACTAATCCTGACATAGCTGAAGTATGTCATCACATGGTTAGGTCACCTTTATGTATCCCACATATATCTATCTATAGCTCAGTTTGATGAGGAGATATCGGAAATGTATCGTTTTGGAAGTCCTCGCTTTTCTTAAGGTTATTCTCATAATTAAGATGCATGTACAACTCATAACCATTACATCATTTCTCAAAAGAATAAATTATCTTATGAGGAAAAATGCACAAAATTGGTTAGCAAGTAAACTTCTGGGAAAAAATAGATGATCAACATGGAGAACTGAATTTTTATAAATAATAGACGAATATCATGTTACCATAAGGAAGCATTTGGGATAGATCTGTATTGAATAGATTTTTATATTAGAATTTCTCAACAATATAATATACGATATGTCTTCGGAATCTAGTGATGAAAAGCCAGCTGTGCTAGAAACTGATCATCCACAAGGGGAAAATGGCTTGTTTGAGCACAGCTCTAGCTCGAGTTTTAACGAAAAAAATAAAAACACATCAGAGTTGGAGAGTATCCACTCAAAAATTGCTGAGCCTGGTCAAGGTGAAAAAGGAAATATTTTGTCGCAGTATTCTGAGAAGCAGGTTATGCAGATGGGTAGAAACTATGCTCTCAAGTATGATTTAGATCCAGATTTATTTGCTCGTGCTGCGGCCTTAGCTAGAACTCCAGAAGAATTCAATGCTATGCCGTTCCTTTCAGAAGAAGAGAAACAAGCTTTGCATAAGGAGCATACTAAAAAATGGCACGTTCCAAGTAAATTAGTTCAAGTTATTGCATTAGGTTCTATGGCTGCTGCTGTCCAGGGTATGGATGAATCTGTAATTAATGGTGCTCTTTTGTTTTATCCTGATTATATGGGAGTTTCTGCTACGAACAATCGTTATGGATACGATACCGATTTAATCGAAGGATTAATCAATGGTGCACCTTATTTATGTGCTTCCTGCCTTGCCTGTTGGATGGCGGACATATGGAACAGACATTTAGGCCGTAAATGGACTATCTTCTGGACTTGTTTGATCTCTGCTGTCACATGTTTCTGGCAAGGTTTCACCAATACTTGGTACCACCTATTTATTGCCAGATTCATGTTAGGATTTGGTATCGGTATTAAGTCTGCTACTGTTCCTGCTTATGCTGCTGAATGTACTCCGAAGCAAATCAGAGGTGCTTTGGTTATGTTGTGGCAATTTTTCACTGCTGTTGGTATCATGTTTGGATATGTTGCATGTTTGGCCTTCTATTATGTTGGTGATCATGGTATCGGTGGAGGTCTTAACTGGAGATTGATGCTTGGTTCTGCCTGTATTCCAGCTATTATTGTGTTATTCCAGATTCCATTTGTGCCTGAATCGCCACGTTGGTTAATGGGTAAAGATAGACATAAGGATTCGTTTGATTCCTTGTGTCAATTGCGTCTAGACAAAATAGCAGCTGCTAGGGATACATTTTATCAATATGTCTTGTTACAAGAAGAAGCTTCTTATCAAGGTATCCCAACATGGAAGCGTCTTGTTGAAATGTTCACCGTTAGGAGAAACAGAAATGGTGCTCTCGGAGCTTGGATTGTTATGTTTATGCAACAATTTTGCGGTATCAACGCTATTGTCTATTATAATTCCACAATCTTTATCGATGGTGGTTTTTCCGAAGTTGATGCGCTTACTGCATCATGGGGTTTCGGTATGGTTAACTTCCTTTTTGCTATCCCAACTTTCTATACAATCGATACTTTCGGTAGACGTAATTTGTTGTTATTCACTTTTCCTCTTATGGGACTTATGTTGATCTGGACAGGTTTAGGTTTCATAGCTGATGATCACACCAAGGTTCAAACTGGAATTGTCGCGAGTGGTGTTTATCTTTTCTCGGCTATCTATTCTGCTGGTGAAGGTCCTGTTCCATTCACGTACTCTGCTGAAGCTTTCCCATTATACATTCGTGATCTTGGTATGGGTTTCGCTACTGCCACCTGTTGGTTCTTCAATTTCATTTTAGCTTTCACATGGCCAAAGATTGTCAGTTCATTCGGTAGAACTGGGGCATTCATGTGGTATGCAGCTTGGAATTTTGCAGGTTTTTTCATGGTTTTATGGTTCTTACCTGAGACAAAGGGTTTAACTTTAGAAGAATTAGATGAAGTCTTCTCCGTCAGTACCAGAAAGCATGCTCTCTGGCAGACAAAGAATCTCTTGAACGGCTTCCAAAGAGTTTTCTTGCGTCGTCGTATTGATCCATTGCCTCCATTATATGAGCATCAAAAGAGAATGGCAGTTACTAATCCTGATTGGAACAACAAAACCGAAACTGCTCATATCGAGTAGTCTTGCCTATGCATTTTGAACATATAATGCTTTCAATTCTTCATACATCTTGACATAGGCTAATTTTATAATTTTATAATTTTATAATTCTATAATACCATAAATTTGTTGAAATATGAGCAAAGTGTATGCACGAATTTGGAGTTTTGGGGATTCTGAGTCTTAAATATATCCTAAAACGTCCGCGCTAAATTCACCGACATTGTGCGTTGTACCTCCGTGGGGTAAAGGAGGCTTCAACAAAAAAAAATATTTTCCCTATTATTCCTGTTGAATGAAAATTTTCGAATAAAGATAACCAGCCTGAGAATTAGCAAAATGGTATCACTATATAACTCTTGTGAGATATATTGTTATCAACAGCAGTATAAATTAATATATACCCAACTAGTTCTCCCTCTGTAAAATAGCAATGAATACTGCTGGCCCTATATCTCTTACAGATTATTCTCGCCTGAAATGTCTTGCTAATGCGGGTATTTAGGCTGCATGGTTATTGTGTTCATATAAAAGTACCCCAAATCCCCCAATTGTGCCAACATGCGTCCACAGGCGGATGCTGTCGGAAAACCGTAAAAAAAATGCGCCTTCGAATTGTTCCGTATGGTACAACCATATTGACACATAATTTTAATATTTGAAGTTGAAACAGATAATACTGGTAGTCCTCGTATTGCAAAGTGTTGTAAAAGAGGACATATTATTGGTTTCAATACAATGTGAATAAATCGTAAATCGAAATAGATAGCTTAAAAATTCATATTTGGAAATTCGCAACTAATTGGTCGAAAATTATAGCTTTACGTGCCCCCTCATAACCAGTGCATTAATCCTGAAAAAAATTCTCTTTTCAAAACAAATGTACAATTGCAAAACTCATTTGGAAAATAGATGATCAAAAGGTGGGGGATGAGTCGTATAAATAACCGATGAATATCATCATTCAAATTGAGTTTTGGTTCTGTTGTAGTAATTCAACGCTTTATAAGTTATAATCATTAGACACGAGTAGATTAAATGTCCTCCGATATTAGTAACGAAAAGCAAATTGTTACGGACCTGGACGTAGCCAGTCCAGACGCTGGATTATTTGAGCCAAGCTCAAACTCTAGCATAAGCGAAAAGAATAAGAACGCGTCGGAGTTAGAAAGTGTCCACTCAAAAATTGCTGAGCCTGGTCAAGGTGAAAAGGGAAATATTTTGTCGCAGTATTCTGAGAAGCAGGTTATGCAGATGGGTAGAAACTATGCTCTCAAGTATGATTTAGATCCAGATTTATTTGCTCGTGCTGCTGCGTTAGCGAGAACTCCAGACGAGTTCAATGCTATGCCATTTCTTCTGGAAGAAGAGAAGCAATCGTTACACAAGGAACATACTAAAAAATGGCACATTCCAAGTAAGTTAGTTCAAGTTATTGCATTAGGTTCTATGGCTGCTGCTGTCCAGGGTATGGATGAATCGGTAATTAATGGTGCTGTTTTATTTTATCCTGATTATATGGGAGTTTCTGCTACGAACAATCGTTTTGGATACGATACCGATTTGATCGAAGGATTAATCAATGGTGCACCTTATTTATGTGCTTCCTGCCTTGCCTGTTGGATGGCAGACTCATGGAATAGAAGGTTGGGTCGTAAATGGACTATTTTCTGGACTTGTATGATCTCTGCTGTCACATGTTTCTGGCAAGGTTTCACCAATACTTGGTACCATCTATTTATTGCCAGATTCATGTTAGGATTTGGTATCGGTATTAAGTCTGCTACTGTTCCTGCTTATGCTGCTGAATGTACTCCGAAGCAAATC
>PPOW02000026.1:0-26863 GCA_003708965.2 Debaryomyces subglobosus | reverse complement strand
ATAAATGTCCTCCTTGACCAATTTACAACATAGTTTAATGGAGTGTTTCTAATTCCCATCAAGTACATAGATGGCAAAAGAGAAAAAGACATGATGCAAGTGCGATAAGATATGAAATCCAATAAGTAGAAAAACTTGGAGCTTCCTAAGTAGGCATTTGGAAGCATCATATCGTAGCCAACAATGCTGAATACGATAACAAGTATCCAAAATACGTTTATTGTTGCAAATTCAATTGTAGATGGAAGCATAATAGGAACTAAATCAGCCAAATAATAGATTGTGTTATAATCGTAATTTCTGAATAAAGTCGATTGTATGACCTTGCCTTTAATTCTGTTCCATTGTCTGCTTGATATAAAACTCAATAAAGTTTTGTGATAGTTATAGATAAACGAAGTAATTATGACCACTACCCAATAGAAATTCAATCCCCATCCAAACCATTGAGTTTTATTTACATGATCCATTACGTTTTGAAATGAGTCTGAATAGAATTTGAAATCAGTTTGGTTGACATCCAAGGGATGCATTACTTGCTCCTCTATATCCCTCGTACTATTAGGATATTGTAAAAAATCTGTGGCATTCTCGTAGAATTGAATAAAATCCAGTAATGAATAGTCGTAAACCTTCTTGGATTTAGTATAGCATCTGGTACCAACATGTTTCAATGCATGGTTTCTTTCTTCAACATCTGTAGACTCTGAATATATACAATTTGAAATTGAACCGAGCCAATCAACATTCCCACAACGACAAGTATACTGCGTAGCTCCATTTCCAGTAGAATTACATCCCCAATTAAATTGCTTCATATAATATACACATGATGAAGCGATTACACTATCTACTATAACTAGGGAAAAAGTTAAAGGAATGTATGCTAATATGATGAAGGATAATGCTACTATGTTATTTCTCATTTTGTATCAACCTATTCTTAAACATATAGATTTCAATCATGAAATACAAAACACTCAGAAATAAATTAAATATTCAGTCTTGGTCAGAATATTTCATGAGTGTGTTTATGAGCAATTAAAGACTACTAGACGGAAAAGCTACTTTCCAGTCTGTAATAAGTCACATCGCTAAGGCTTTTCGACAATGAGATTTTCTGTACTGGGAATTTTTAATAGCTCATACAAAAATTCACTGCGCTAGATTATATAATCCTACATGGTGGCTCTAATACTTGTCCTAGCAGTCGTTACTATTATTATGGACTCGATAGAGAGCTTGAGTCAGCGGTTGTAGAGCGATTACTTATATGTAACTTGGGCACTCTAGATCATTGAACTTATATTATATTCATCTGAATAAATGAATATAGTGTCAACTACCACACATAGAGATTTATGTAGTTGAATCGACCCTCTTCTTCTATTAGGATATGTGCAGTATAAAAATTAATAATTATGAAAAATATGTTTAAAGCATAGATAAATTTTTGCAATATTTGTAAAAAACAATCTTTGTTTTCTAAATATTAGAATAAATTTAAAATATTAGAAATTAGACACTGCTTAGACTAAAAGAGAAGAAACATACCAAATGAATCATTAATATATAAAAAAGGAAGCCTTATATGTGTAATATAGTACTAGAAAGTTAGAATGGCAATTTTTTTGAGTATATTGAGATATTACCAGATATTTTAAGAACCAAAACTTCATTTTTGTATATAATGTATTAAACACAATACATTCAAATTTATGAACTAATCTGATATATATGTTAGTAGTAAAACGTTTTGAGCTTACCATAACAATTGTATAGTGTAAATTGGGTGCAGAGAGAGAAAACCCGAGAAAACTACTATTCGGAATAACCAGTTATTTTGTAAATTTTACGAAAGTGCTAATCATATATTAATAATATTATATTATCTGAAGCCTAAGTCAAAAGTCTTCAACTTTTTTTTTTTTTGAAGGTTCAAACTAAAATGCCTCATATCTTCAAAAGCCATATGAAGCCTTGAGTGTAAGGAAATTAGAAGAATGACTCGAGTTTTTAAATGAGTGCAAAAGTTTTAATTTTCACTTTATATCCCCGATATATCAGTAAATATGTCTGATTTAAAATATTCGGGGGATATAACAACTTTGCAAAGTCTTAGCGCTGCACCGGCAAACCACCAATAATCTTTAAAGTTTTCAAGTATCTTAATGGATCTGCCCATTATACTCTTGTAGTAGATTCTACCATTATCTTCAGATTGAATTTTAGATTCAAGCTGTACCAAAGCTATGACATGTAAAATAGCATGTACTATTAAAACATGATGAATAAATTTGTTTGATTCTATTAGATCAACGATCAACGAAGAATAATTATGTATAAGTGACATATGCCGCCCTGTGGTCCCTCCTTCAATATTGTTGAGTTCAGAACCTCCGACGATAAGAGAGATTGAGTCTACCTTACAACGGAGATATAAGATAAATGCATATGCATGATAGATTTTCAAAGAATGCTTGAAACTTTCTTTCATTTGGAATTCATTTTCAATACACCAATTCAATAAGTCAGCCTCTAAATCATGATCCAGTAACGTTCGGTTATGTGGAGGTCTATACAAAGAACATTGAATACGATCAATTAATTTGCAAACACTACACCAAGAACTAAAAATGGCAAAATCAGATTTTTGACTTTCTCCTTCGTCAAAATCGTCTAATTCAACACTATCAACCATTAAGTCTGCAGGATTATAGTACATCTCTCTTCCACACGTAGCCGAAACAAGGCGGTCACAGCAAAATGATACCCAGAACAAACGGGTCAATATTTGTTTTCTATAATGAACTTTTTTAAAGCTAGATAATTCATTATCTTTGTTTTCTTGGTGTTTAGATATTCCATTAGAGCCACCTATATTTGTTATTGCAAGTTCCCCACATAAATTGCATGCTTTTGTTACATATTCTTTAGAAGAAGTTGCTCCTTCGATGCCTTCTTCATGTATAGATAATAATAAATATGATTGTATCAAAGTGATCTTGTTGGTTTCCACTAGTTCTAAAAGCTTGCATCTTTCATAAAACTCATTTGATCTAGTTCTTATATTGTTTTTATCCTCAAGAGTATCAAATCTAATAGCACTTGAAAACATAGAATTTAATAACATGATTGGGATTGTCTTAATATCATTCAACATATTTCTCTCTGCAATAGGATACAATGGATAGACATGTTCAAGAAAAATTTCAAGCAAGCGGCGTTGTTCTTGTATAGGAGGAACAACAAAAGCACCCTTGCTGCTTAAATAGTTCTTGAAATCTTGATCTATATGGTGTTTATTCACATTGTCACTATCTATTCCTCTCCATGGGTAATAGAGGCCAAAATCATCTCCATCAAAACACAAAAACGAATCCCTACTTAATAACAGAGCCAATGGCTGAGTAGCACAAACAAACTGAGGTTTTGTTTGATCATTACTTCGAAATATTTTCTCGTATATATGCTCTTTCTTGGGCTCTGTTTTTCTCTTTATAGCTGGCTTACTAGATATTAAATCATTGGTACTTGACTTCCAAACACAATTTAATGATTTATTCTTGCATAGGTTACAAGTAGATGCGCCAAAATCACTGATGCATTTCTTATGAAGTTTCTTGCAACGCTCGCAGGCTTTGATAGAACGCTTTCAAAAATGTTAATAAATCGCAATTAAAAAAGAATATGTTTGGGTACTTACCGGTCTCTTGGATACAGAAAATGTAGATATAGTGAAGTTAGACAGCATACTCGTGTATACTGCCATAAAATTTTTGATCCTAATTCAAATATATATTTTCTCCAATAAAAACATCGACGGACGGTATACCAAATCAAGGTGTGGGGAAGTAATGGGCGGATTACCATATTGGGTATACCTTCCGCTGGTATCTTGCCAATTTTCTTAGAGAAATTGGAAATGTTTAAACTCCTATATCGTATAACAAGATTTCCAAGGTGGTATAAATACCGCTCATACGCTTCGAAAGGGGTATTTTCATTTTACAATGTAAAGAAAATCTAAATATGCCCAGTGTACAATCAGAAAAAAAATACGAATGTCCTAAATATCGTGAATATGATATTTCGAAAGCAAAAGTCAGAGGTACTGGTGATATATCTTCCGTGTTCACATCTTTTGAAAATTCAGGTACAGTAGGACTCTCGCAAGAGTATGCAGAAGTAAAGAAAAATCTAATAAAAAATAGAGAGGCATTGACTGAAAGCTGGCATAGATTAAAGAAGGCATTAGCTGATGGAATCAGAGAAATCAAAGAAATAGGTCCTGACATTATACCAAAAGTTCTGTACACAGAATTAGGAAATTTAAGTGAAGAACAAACACAAGAGATTAAAAGACGGGGGTCATTGGTTATCAAAAATGTCATTCCAAAGGAAGAAGCTGTTCAATTAAAGAAGGACGTGATCGATTATATTGATGCTAATCCAAACACAGCAGGTTTTCCTAAAGATAAAAAGGTTGTCTATGAACTATATTGGTCTAAATCACAAGTCAGAGCTAGATCACATCCACATGTAAATACTGTTATGTCGTATATGAATAATTTATGGCATGCTTCCCCTGATAGTGAGATATGTTTTGATCAGAACATATCGTATGCTGATCGTTTACGTATCAGGAAAGCAGGAGACGCTCTCTTTTCGCTTGGCCCTCATGCAGATGGTGGCTCATTAGAAAGATGGGAAGACGAAGAATATAGTAATTGCTATACGCCAATATTTGAAGGAAATTGGGAAAAGTTTGATCCATATGATGCAACACACAGAATCAAAGCCAACATGGATTTGCATGAATCAAGAGGAACATGCAGTATGTTCAGGACATTCCAAGGATGGTTAGCGGTTTCTGATATTGCTCCAAAAGAGGGCACTATTCTCTTTGCTCCCCTTGTGAGAGAAGTTACAGCGTATTACATGCTAAAGCCATTTTTTAACAAAAACGATGAACTAAGTCTTGATTCAGATATCCCAGGAGCATCTCCAGGTAAGGGCTTAGAATTCAATAATAAAACTCACCCCGAAATGGATCTTGAGAATTTAATGGTTCTGGTTCCTAAGGTGGAACCAGGCGACATGGTATTCTGGCATTGCGATTTAGTTCATGCCGTTGACCCTGTGCATATAGGAAAACATGATTCTTCTGTATTTTACATTCCTTCAGTTCCATTATGTGGGATTAATGTAGAATATGCATTTTTACAGAGAGAAGCATTCTTGAAAGGATTAGCAGGACCCGATTTTCCAGGATTCCCACATGGCGTTGCTGAAACACAACATATTAATCGTGGAACTCCTGAAGATGTTATTGAAACGGGGGGAAAACCAGCGATGCAAGAATTTGTCTTGGATAAATTTGAGGAAAGGTCAGAGTATACAGTTGGAGCCAAAAAGGCAATCAGGAAAGCTAACAACACTTTATTCGAGTGAGGTATATATGCCAACTTATGATATCATGTAACTTATTGAATATTAACAAAATTTATTAATCCACTTCAACTAGTTACATTATACATGTAAATGGCAGTTTTAAGTTGGATCACTTAGTATGTATGTCAAATAAACTTTTAATCATCGTTTAAAAAAATTGAAATCAATAATTGTCTTGGCTCTATGATTTAATCGTGCAAATACCATATCGGATTGAATCTTATTTAAGTTGGAAAGTATCTTCGAGCAAATGTCAATTAAATCTCTTGCCGTTACGTAAAAATTTCGTCAAACTTCGTGAAATTGAGATATTTTTACTTTGTTTTGTTTAAAATGATGGAGGAAGAGGACTTTTGATTACTGATGAAGATCGACCTGAATCGTAGATTTTTCTTCAAATTTCCTTTCGGTTGTTTTTTAACCACTGTTGCTAGTACTTTTGCAACTACAATTTTCAGCTATGCATTCTTCTAAGATTACTGATAAGATTATCAGGGTCGTAAGCAGAATTGTATCTGAATTATATTCAGGATCTTTCCCACTTTGATAGTTATATTTTGCAACGATTGCTGAAAATTTAAGTTTAATACCAAAGAATTTTGTAGACATTGAAAGTCAACAAATTCTTTTACTTTTTCACTCAAAGTTTGCAATTATTCAGCTCGAGTCCTTCTAAATGATACGTGAGGGACTGACCTCATCCAGCTAGGTACATTAAGAACTATGCTTCTTCATAGGAGTTTCATTACGCGATTCCTAAATGCTATGTGAGAATACAATACCATAATTTAGTGTTTATTTTACGATATAGACCACAAATCCTATAGTGAAAGTGTGGAAAAAAAACGTTTGCTTATAAAAAGTCTACAAGCCATTAATTTCTTAAGACGAATAGTCATAGAGCTGAAGCTAACAATGCCCCAAGATACTTTTCATCGTCAATAAAACAGGTTATGCGACTTAGTGAAGTTCCGAGTCGTGGGATTAGCTATGCAAATAATCTAATATCCATAAACATATAATCAACAGATATAGGATTAATCTGAAAAACTTAGCTCCCTGATCTTAATGTTACAGATTTTATATCAACTTGGAACCTTTATTAACTTTTTTAGAGTGTATTTTGATTATTACTTTTGAATAATATTGTGGATACTACTTTGTATATTTACTATTGATAATATAAATGGAACTTCTAGTGTAAGTTATACAGTAGTTTATTCAAAGAAGAATAAAAGGGAAACCATCGAAAGGAGTTGTCGAGAGGCCGAAAAAGCTAAGTAGTTTAATCATTATTTAGCGTTCAATTTTATTGCACTGCAGCATGAAAATCTCTCCTGTATAGTGTACTACGTTCCTAATGTTTCCGGGAAATCATATACACTTAATTGTATCGGTTTCGTTCACATCTATTTCGCGGATCAAGAATGATTTGCTTGCAATTTGTATAATTTAAGCTATGTTTTTTCAGGTAAAATGAAGAATGATTGTATAAAGATGGACTTGCGCCCAAAAATTAAAGTCTTTGGGATGGGTGGAACCATAGCTAGCAGAGGTGCATCTAGTTTTCAGACTGCTGGATACGAAGTTGGCCTTACCATCAAAGATTTAATAGATGCTGTTCCTTCCCTCAAAGAAGTTGCCGATTTAGACTATTTGCAGGTTGCTAACGTTGGATCAAAACTGTTAAACAGTTCACATTTATTACAACTATGCGCAAGTATCACAGAGGCTTTTACAGGAGGAGCTAAAGGAGTTGTTATCACTCATGGAACTGACACAATTGAAGAAACGAGTTTTTTTTTGGATTTGACGATAAAATCGGACTTGCCTCTCGTTATAGTTGGAGCAATGAGGCCGTCAACGGCCACTTCAGCTGATGGACTAATGAATCTATATCAAGCTGTTAAAATTGCAACTTCTGAATCTTCAAAAGGACGTGGGCCTTTAGTAGTTTTGAACGATAGGATTGCAAGCGGGTTTTGGACAACAAAAGTAAGTGGTTTTGCATTAGATACATTTAGACCTGGAGAACATGGATTTCTAGGTGTTTTTCAGAATAACCAGATTGAGTGGTACTATCCCCCAATCCGCCCTTATGGTCATCAATATTTTGATATATCTAAAACAAATGAATTACCGGAAGTAATAATTTTGTATGCTTACCAAGGTTTAAATGCAGGACTTATATATAGTGCTGTTGAATTGGGAGCAAAAGGTCTTGTGTTTGCTGGATTTGGAGCAGGTCATTGGACAGAAGAGGGTAATAATGCTGCTAGAGATGTTTGGGAGAAGTATGGTGTACCAGCTGTGTATTCACACCGTACAGTTGAAGGTAGTGTTCCAGTTGCAAATACCGCTCATTTTGATGGGGCCATTGCTTCTGGGTTTCTCAACCCCCAGAAAGCACGAATACTTCTCCAACTATGTATCAATGCACGTTACAGCATTATTGAAATTAAGAAATCTTTTTCTTCTGTTTACGGAGGTTAATTAAGGAACAGAAAATATATTAAATGATGCCATAATACTACTGTTATTACGTTCGAAAGTTATCTTAAGCAGACTTTCTTGTGTAAAGTTTTGACATTAAATCTGGAAATTGTTTTTCATATGCAAAGCATTTTGTTAACATTAGTTTTTTTTGAACTTGCTTTAATGAAAAGAGTAATAAATAAAGCTTTGTATATTTGAGTTCTTTCGTACCTATTAACTACCACCTATTCATCTTGGTGACAAATTTCAAAATACTTTCTGAATAATGCCGTACATGATTTGCGCAAGATTATAACGACACAATCAATCGTGCGAACGCATATTGTTCTAAGCTTTCACCTTTTCCATTTTCAGTGGGGGAGGAGACAACACGAGAAAATGTAGTTTCTTAACATTATTTTGAAATATGGGGAAACACATTTGACTCAATTGCTTTCAATAAAAGTGGAGTTGATAGGTATCTCTTGTCTAATAAAATAGTTTCTCAGTCTATTGAATATTTAATTATGGTGGGGGATAGAAACAAATATGATAAATTTCCTTGACAGAGATTTTCTCCTCTTTCTTTGAATAGAAATACTTGCGAAGAAAAAGACCAGGAAGTTCTCCATCAAAAACCAAGTGTTGTGTAAGTTCATTAAAGTATACACATTATTATATTGGTCATTTAAAAATTAGAATATTTTTTAGTTGTATATCGAGCAAATGGAGAGTTGTTACCCAAGGCAAATATAAAGGGACCTCTTCCCATTCTATATACAACTCAATGATATTTTCATCGGTTGTTTAAGATGAAAAACACTAAATATGATACGAAAGATAAAAGTGAGATCCTGATTTCACACATAGGTCCTACCGTGGATGATAACCAAGATCTCACTTTGGAAGATGTTACTCCAAAACTAACAAAATGGTGGTTCCAATACCCGCATTTATTAAAGTTGAATATTTATTTAGGATGTGCTATATTTGGTATGATTACTGTAGGTTATGATGGAAGTATGATGAGTAACTTACAAGCTCTTCCAAGTTGGCAAAGTTACTTCAATAATCCTACTGGAGGTATATTAGGTACTTTAAGTAATGGTACTACTATCGGCAGTTTGTGTGTTACACCGGTTATTGTCGTGATTGGTGATCGTATAGGAAGAAGACATATGCTTATGTTTGGAACTATTTTGACTATTATTGGGGCTGGTATTCAAGCAGGAGCAGTAAACTTTGGGATGTTCCTCGCCTCCCGTATTATTATAGGTTTTGGTTCTGGGGCTACAGGGATCGCCTCAGCTCCTATATTAGCAGAGTGCGCATTCCCATCCCAAAGGCCAGCAATGACAAGTATGTTACAAGCAAGCTTTCCAACAGGGGCTTTTTTAGCAGCTCTTTTTACTTGGGGACCCTATATATCAGATATGAAGTATGATAATTGGTCTTGGAGATTGCCTTCATTATTACAAGCTGTATTTCCAGCAATTCAATTAGCTTTAACATTTTTTTGTCCCGAATCACCTAGGTGGCTTATAGCGCATGGAAAAGAAGATCAAGCGTTCGAAGTTTTAACGAAGTACCATGCTGGTGGCGACAACGATAGTAGATTAGTTAAGTTTGAAATGGCAGAAATAAAAACTGCAATTTTCAAGGAACAGCTTGGAAGGAAATATTCTTGGGCATTATGGTTTTCATCAAAGGCATACTTGCACAGATTGTTTCTTACTTTTGCAATGGCGACAATATTGCAAATGTGCGGCTCCTCGCTTCTTTCGTATTACTTTTCTATCGTTCTTGAGGATATTGGGTATACTGAACCGGTTGACAAGTTAAAAATAAACATTGGTTTAACTGTTTATGGTGGCGTATGGGGATTTGTATTTGCAACATATTCAGGAAAAATGAAACGTAGGCTTTTGTTAATGAGTGGTCTTTTTTTAATGTGCATAACCTTCATTGTTTGGATTATATTGGCATCCATAAATGAGAAATCCAACTTTGAGAATAAGTCTTTAGGAAGAGGCATTGTTGCCGTGATTTACTTATTTTATGGATTTTACCATCAGATATCACCAATAGGTAATACGTACTGTATGGAAGTTGTACCTTATACTTTGAGAAGTAAGGCAGCGTTATTGTATAGTTTGACAAGCCAAGGATGGGTTTTATTTAATAATTATGTGAACAACATTGCTATGGATGCAATATCATGGAGGTATTATATTGTTTTCTGTGTTTGGATTTTTATTCAAGGTGTGGTAGTTTATTTCTTCTTTCCAGAAACACATGGATTGGGCTTGGAGGAAGTAGCGCAGATCTTTGGGGAAGATATTACGGATATAAAGACAGCAGGTGATAATGCTGTTTTGAATAATGAAATAAGCCACCATACTAATGAGATTACTTCACATGTATCAAGTACTGAAAAAAAAAATATCCTTGTTTAGTTATGTTATTTTTTTTTCTTACAATTTAATTTACTGCCTTGAAGTTTCTTTTACTTTGACATATTACCAATCTCTATGAATCTTGCTACCAAGTGATATAAGAACAATTGTTAAAAGGTTAACATGATAATTACATAACCTTTGATAAAATCATGTATTTATTATTTTCTAATTACTCGAGAGCATTACACTAAACGAATTAATCTTTAAGAAAAAGAATTCATACATGCTCAAGGAAGATGTAAGGAAAATCTCAATAATATCTCCATTTTTAAGATATTTTAGAGCTCTTGTACCAAAACCAGTGGGAGTACAAGTCATTACAGTTCCTCGTTTTATGTTTTTCCCTGATCAGAAACAGCAATAATTTTTGGAGATTTGAATATAAGAAGCTCTTTATACTTGTATTTTTACGCATATATCTTTTTATTTTATTCTGAAGTTGAAGTTTTACATTCCTCAAGATTTTTCATGAAACAAGGACAGGCACCAAGTCTTTGAAAAACATAACTGAGCCTATTACCGCATATCAAGCAATAAAGTTAAATGCACCGGTTCCTTCAATGATCTTTCCTGTGTTTCCTATAACTACAGAAAAATTCACATTCAATTTCAAAGATTAGTTTGGGCGATTTTGGGAACTAGAATAGATCTATTAGTATCAACAAAATTAGTACACGGCTTGTAGAAGATTTGGCGAGCGGAAATACACTTGATAACCCATTCCAACGCATTTGTAGATTGAAACTTGAAAAAGTAAATTTCTTAATAATTGCCCAAAATTTTATCATTTGCTCTAGCTCTTATAAAATAACACCCTCAAAAGCTTTAGCTTTTATACCCTAAAGAATTTTTACTCTTTCAATAAAATGTTGTCCAATATCATTTTGAACTCCAAGTGGTTTAGCTCTATAAAATTTCCTATTGTAGGCAATGAATCTGATAAATCTATCCCAGTCCAGTATATATTATTGCATTCTTTAACAGAAGCTCTGATTAAATTCATAGTTATGGAAACTTTGATGAATTTATAATAATTGAATTTAAGCTGATAGATATATTTAATCATAGGATTCACAATCTACGTTTAAACAAATTTTTAGAAAAAATTACATTCTATTAGAACTCATAATTATTTTGTTGCTTGTTAAATTCAAACTATTACACAATAGCTGAGGGTAACACATGAATAGGTACAACTTTAGTTCAAACGTATTTGATAAACCAACGTTTCATAATGATTCAAGCTAAAGAAAAAATCCGATATTAAATGACGAGAGAATTCGGATAATTCAAAAAAATTTCAAAGACAAAACTTCAATAATATGCTGGGCTAAGACTAGAAAAGTTTTTTTCAAGGCAACTATTTGTAATGAAAAATTTTTATGTAGCCGCATTTAGTAGGTTGCAACAGATTATTTTTTGTGAGACAGAGCATCTTCAACAAGTAAGCTGGCCCAAACTTATCAAGTGTAAATTACTACAAGGTATAAGCTATTGTTATGTGAAAGATCCAGGGCTCAGATATCCAGCATATTGTAGTATTTTGTTTTCATTATTTATGGAAGTTTTCATTAATTTGTTTAGAGAGTAATACCAAGAAATAATAATTACAGATTTCAATGGCTCTTGCTCTATCTAATAGAAACCGATGTATAATATCAAACTCAATTAATTAAATTATACAAATTTACTTAGAGTTATTTAATTCCACTCAACTATTTATCTGCTTCTTCTTCCTCTTTTAAAATCATAAGAGAAATAATAGAATCTGCAACTTGAGCAGCAGTAATTGAAGTCAATTCAGCAGCAGTGTCGTAGGGAGGAGCAACTTCAACAACATCTCCTCCTACGACTTTAAGGCCTTCTAAACCATCTAAAATTGTCAAAAGCTCTCTTGATGTCCATCCTCCTGGTTCTACTGTACCAGAAGCAGGGGTATTAGCTGGATCCATTGAATCAACATCTACAGTTATATAGACAGCACCATCTCCAACCCTTTCTTTAATTTTATTAATAATCCCTTCGGTTCCGATTTTGTCTATGTCTCTTGCCAAAACTCTGTCAAAGCCACATTTTTTATCGTGTTCAACATCTCTTGGCCCAGGGTAAGGTCCTCTGATAGCCGCATGGATGGACCTGTCGGTTAATAATCCTTTTTCGTGAGCCCAATGAAGGTAAGTTCCATGGTTGACAGATTGGTAATCAGTAACATTCCCACCAAAGTAATATGGATTCCAAGTATCTAGATGTGAATCAAAATGGATCACTGTAATTGGACCCCAATTCTCATATGCAGCTTTAATGGCTGGCAATGTAATCGTATGATCCCCTCCAAGAGTGAAAATTTTTGGCGATTTATCTTTATTGTTTTCTGTAGTTTTGTGCTTACCGATAGCTCTATTAGCACGGTAAATTTGGTCTAAGGCAATTCTGTTATCCAAAGGTGTCACTGGAGGATCACCACAGTCCACGATCTTAGCCCAATTAGAATATGGATCAAATCCATCTCTGTAAACAGAGTAAGCTGGAGCTAATCTACGTGATCCCATACGAATACCATTTGGTCCAAATCTAGCGCCAGGTCTATAGGATACTCCTGAATCGAAGGGTGCTCCGACTATGGCAATATCAAATTTCTCTTTATCGAAATATTTAGGATCATAACAGTTGGCGTATGAAACGTGAGCAAACGTCGCAATACCGCCAAATTCACCTCCTCTATATAAGGTGTTAGTTCCGTTGATATCACGTAAGTCATCTTTATCAGGGTACTCATAATCATCATTGATCATCAATGAGTGCAATCTATCCTCTAGTTGAATTGGCTGCTTCTTCTCAATTCCTTGGAAAGAATCTGTTTCAATATTATCCATTGCTTCAAAAAAAGGACCAAAGTAACGATCTAAAAGGGACATTTCAGAAACTTGTTTCCCAGTACGAGATGTTTGCATAGGATTTCTACCTTGGTCAATTCTTAAATGAATAGCATTTTTATTTTTATTCATTGTTTCACATTGTAAAAGCATTTGTTGATCTGAAAAATATGGTAGAATTGATCCATGTACGTTCGTGAGAACTGTAAGAATTATAAAAAAAGTATCTAAATGAAATATCATTGCGTTGGTTGTCTCAAAAAAATATCAATTTTCAGTCTAGAAATCAAACTGTATTTATATCCAATCTTGCTATTCGTGTAGTTTTCGGTAAAGAGGGTATTCTGGCCAAATTTATTTCAATTAAGCGTAAAAAGGTGGCATTATCATAAAGTATTGCATACTTGAAGCGCATCAAGCATTATCATATTTTTGCGCTTTTTGGCTATCGTATTTGGCTAACTCTAAATTTGACTCTTATCTCTCATTCATAATGTCTTAAACACAACTTTTGCTTAATATAATATACATGTTGGGATAATAACCCATTTGAGTTATATTAAGAGCGCATCTGAGCGATATTGAAAAGCGCATCTAAAAAAAACTGTTATTAGAGATTGGATCGGCTGATAGAAGCTCATAAAGAAATCAATATGCATGTCTCTGTTAAATTATAATAAAAAGCTCTTCTAAATAAATAATTGATTATTTAGAACACAAGTCTATTGAATCTTAAAGTATACGATAAGATAAAAAAACTTCATTGTATAATATAAAATTCTATTTAATACCATAATCAACAATTAAAAAGCAATAAAATGTACATCATAAAGACAAGAAATATTATTTTGACCCTCTAGACTATACTTTAGTTAAAACTATATCGTATGGATTTTTTTCATGAATGGAGAAATCTTCACTCTTTAATTTGCTTTTTATACCCTCAATAATCTCTACCTCAACATATGGGGACATATTCATCATAGAGCATTCTTCGAGTGTGAATGCATTAAAATGATCATATTCATCATTTACTGCAGGATTTTTAATAGGGAAAACTCTGCAGATGATTATGTATAAAATAAAAGGACAAAAGAAGGAAAATAAAATGCTACCGTAGAAAAATCGATTCAAACCTGTTGGAACTTCCGTAACTTGGACACTAGCAGCTATTCCTGGAATTCCAGGAATAGCTGTTACTAGCCATGTTATAATTGCTCTAAAATTAAAACCTTTGGTAAAATAAAATGTGCCATCCAGTGCAGTAATATACAAATCTCTCAAAGGAATTTTTGCTTTACGTATAACATGAAAATCAGCAACTATAATTGCTATAATTGGTGTTACCACTACGCCAAAGGAGCTCATTACACTTATAAACGTAGACGAAGTATTATAAAAGTTCCAAGGCTGCACGACCCATGATAATAATGCAGTCAAGATTGCTCCTCTACGAATATTGATAAATTTAGGGAAAACACCTGCTAAATCCATGCCTCCAGCAAAACCGTTTGATAATACGTTGAAGGACAACTGTGATGCTGCAAAAGCAAACCCCAAAAAAAATGAGGCTGCACGTAACCCAGGTGTGTAGTCCAAATATAACCATTCTAATACTATATCTGTTGGTAACCACATTTCTGTTCCATAAAGATCTTTAGTTGCAGATGCGCATATCAAGCCAAACAAGGGAACAATAGTTCCAGTCACCATGATCGAGCTTATTATTCCAGCGTACATCTTTTTTTTTGAAGAAGCAAACCTTGAAAAATCACTTTGGTTAGTAATATCCGGAGAAAGAGCACCATACCAAATTGTCATTGAATACAACCACATCCATCCTATTTTAATATTGCTCATCTCAACTTTTTCATAATATATTTCGCCGGGTCCGCCATTTTTTGCCAAACAATTAGCAAACACTCCAATGAATGCAACGATTGTGATAAGGCAAGAAAAATTTACGTATTTGTTCATGCTCTCAGGTTTCATAAAATAAAATAAAAATTGGAGAATTTGAAATGAGAGAAATCCAAGAAAGTCTCTTGTGGTCATGGCAAGGGTACCCGGAAAAGTATTTTTCAAGTTTAAAAAGCTTTCACTAAGACTGGAATAAATAACCACCATTCCAAGTCCACCTAGCCAGCTTTGTGATCCATAGAATACAATTGACAATATTATTCTGATCATTATTCCTATTCCAGAACCATAAATACCAAAAATAATTCTTTGGCAAACAGTATAACCAATGTGATATTTTGAGCCTGGCCCCGAGTTAAGACAAGTGTAAGTGCAAATTATGATATTGCCTAAGGTTAAGGCTCCCATAATATGGCCAATATTTAGTCCAAGAGCCATCATAGCACTACCCGTAGACCAAGTCCAAATAGTTAAGTTTGGGACTCCCCAATATCCAAAAAAAGACCAAAATCCCCAAAATCTTCTTGAGGAAGGCATAGGTTCTAAATCAGGATTTTGCAATACATTAGGCCTCTTATGACCTTCATGGGGAACTTCGAGAATTATTAATGTGCTTTTAAGTTTTTGTTTTAGTTTATCATTCATGTTTGAAGTTAATTAACGCATTATATTTATAAAAAAATACTCAGAAGAATCTTTCAAATTTATATTTTTCAAGATAGTTCGACTTGATTCTTTATCATCTTAAAGTTAAAATTTTATCTACGACCTATTTGCGATATTATCCAGGCTTGAAACAATCTTCTTTTAGTTGTATATCAGACAAACCCGTTTATGTAAACTGTTTTTTCCTTTAATCGACAATGTTTTTTTATTACGATTAATCTAGGTAAAAAACAAGATTGAGATAAGAAGATGCGCTTTTGACTATTTTAATTGGATAATGATTAAGTGATGCGCTTGTAAATATTCAAGAGCGCATCTTCCACAAATTGACATTTCGCAACTTCGACAAAGGTTCATTGCTGCAGTATTTGAACATTTATAATCACCTCCGAACGTTTGGATCTAAAATTGAGACCCATATATGAAGCATGTTGACCGAAGTGAATGAGAATACTTGTTTAACTAATGACTCTCCGAAGTTGTATTTTTATGACAGATCTAATGAAAATGAAACTAATTTTAGATCTAACACATCAACAAATGGAGAATTATTATTTATTGCCAGGTCTTCTGCACCTTTAATCGTCACATTTTTCTTGCAATACTCGCTTACTGTTGTTTCAATTTTTTCAGTTGGCCACATTGGTAAAACAGAATTGGCTGCAGTATCCTTAGCAACTATGACATTTAACGTCACTGTTTCTATATTCAATGGTATGGCAACTTGTCTTGACACATTTTGTGCTCAAGCTTATGGGGCAAAGAAAAACTATTTAGTGGGATTATATTTTCAAAGGTGCACTGCGATGATATTTGTTTGTTCTATACCAATATTGTTATTTTGGTATTTTAGTGCCTCGTTTTTGAAATTAATAGTTCCTGATAAAAATCTTGCAATTTTGGCACAAACATATTTAAGATATATTTCTTTCGGAGCCCCCGGATATATTCTATTTGAAACAGGAAAGAGATTTTTACAAGCGCAGAATATATACACTGCTGGGCAATATTGTTTATTTTTTGTTGCTCCCTTAAATGCTTGCTTAAATTATTTATTGGTCTGGAATAAAAATTTCGGAATAGGTTTCATTGGAGCTCCAATATCCACAGCTATTAGCTATTGGTTAATGAGCTTCATATTATTAGGTTATGTGATTTTTGTTGATGGAAGAAATTGTTGGTATGGTCTTCAAATTAAGCAAGCTTTCAATATACGTCAATGGTCAGCAATGATGAGTCTTGCTTTGAATGGTACTATAATGCTTCTCTCTGAGTTTGTTGCGTTTGAAATACTAACATTAGCTGCATCGAGGTTTGGAACTTCGGCCTTAGCAGCTCAATCTGTAGCTTCCACAATTGCAACATTATCATTTCAAGTACCTTTCGGAGTATCAGTTGCCATTTCAACTAGGATCGCAAATTATATAGGTGCTAATGACCTTGATTCAGCCAAAATTGTCAACAAAATAGCATATATGCTAGCCATAATTATTGGTATAACAAATTTCGCTTTGCTAATTGGAGGTCGCTCTATTATAGCAAATAGTTTTACAATCGATAAAACGGTTGTTGCCTTAGCAGTCAAAGTTCTTACTGTATTAGGTATTAATCAAATCTATGATTGTGCAAATGTTTTATTTGCTGGTTGTCTTAGGGGCCAAGGGAGACAAAAACTTGGGTCAACGCTAAATCTAATATCCTATTATATTATTGCGATTCCATTAGCTCTAATTTTAGCTTTTAAGCTAAATTTTGGATTGATTGGTTTGTGGTATGGTTTGGGTTTTGGTATTTTGCTGTTAGCAATAAGCGAGGTATGTTGTGTTTTTAAGTCAGATTGGACCGAGATTGCCGAAAACTCGAGTAAAAGAAATCAAGAATAGGTTCTACTATAATTAATCTTTTGCTCTTCACATAAAATTTTGGATTTAATATTGAATTGTAAATTTAAGACAATAGATAGAAATCGACAAGTATAGTCCCCTTTATTGAAAAATCTATCAGTGTTGGGTTTTCTCATAAAAGGAGCAAAAGTCTGTCGTCTTCTTACCTCCTGTTACATATAGTATAAGAAAAAATTAGTTTAGGAATTATTGAGAGTATTTACAATTAATTTATTGAGACTTCCTTAATAACAAGTGTGGGCATAACATAGAACAGCTTCCAAATATCTTGATTCAAGCAACATGAATTTGCTTTATGAGTGCAGTACCATATGACTATTTGCAGTCTATTACGGCGAACGCCCCAATATCTCTTAAATCTTCTATAATGCTTTATATTCAGATTCTATAATTGCCCCAACTAGTAGTGATTGAAAATCTTTCAATTTTCTTTAGTTGAGTTTCCTAAAACCTTCCTGACTCTTGGAAACTTAACAAGCCAACCATTTCACGGAATTAATCAAATAGCCGATATTCTTGCTGAATTTACAATTTTCACTGTCTGCAAGTCATTGGAGTATTTTGCAGAATCTACTCCTACAAAAGAGTTTTCCAGTTCTTGAGTCTTTATCTCCTAAATAGATTGAATAAACTGCTCTATTGATTGTGCCTTAATTTCTCAATTTATAAGCGAGGGGAGATTTGGAGAATTTAATCAATTATTTGTACTCCTTACTCTGGACTAAATAATAATCCAAGAAATACGTTGATCTTAACAGAACTCTGCTGGTGGAACTAGAACTTCATGCTGACTAGCTGAAATCTATAAATATGTTGAATCACTCTTCTAAGCTAAGAATACATGATATCAAGATTATTAAACAGTACGCGCGTTATAATTTTTATTGTACGTGTAAGGTTATTAAGTCTAAAGATGTTGCCTTGTATTTCGTTTTCGTATTATGCTGTAAAAAGTCAAACTTCTAGAGGTTTTGCGCAAAACGAATTCTCTTGAGGCGTTTTACAAAGTTGCTTCTAACAGAAACCCGATGCGGTGGAGTAGAATTCTCAAAATGATAGCTAGCAATAGCGATATGCAATATGACGTTCTTCTATACCGTGGTGTATCAAATTCGCATGTTGGAGATACTTCTAAAAATAAATTAGGGTCAATATACAAGAGTAATCCTTCTTCTCATCGCACGATGCTTCATAAAAGCCGCAGATTTCAAAATATTTGACTCGCATTCTTATTAGATCGCTAACTACATATTTTAAAAGTGTATTTATTTTGATTGGCTGTCAAAGTTGGCACACAATCAAATTGCAAATATGTATTTGTTGACAGGTTCCACATTGGGTCATTCGAATGTTATGAACTAAGGTAAACTTGCCGGAAACCCTAATTCTTTTTCGCAGCCGCAATTCAAAAATTCCCAGAAAAGTATAAGTAGAAGAATATACTTGCCTTTGTATGAATACCACCTTGAGGTATAAGTTTTGTGAGGTGCTTCAGATCCTCAAGCGGTGCATCTAGTTCCATTATACCAAAAGCGTCAGGACCGACCTCTATATGTATCGCCAGGTCTATGAGACCATTGCTCGGAGCTTGGGCCATTGTGGCCACGTCCACGGAGCATTACGAAACGATTGCCAATTACACACCTTCTGTCAATGCCGCCGATGTATTCCGTTCACGTTATTTGAGCCAAGTATGGCATGAGCTGGGGTTGCGGCGGAAGTTTGTCGATTTTGAGGGGCAGATTGTTGATACCATTGAAAGAGAGGATACTGAAGCTGGTGCGTGAGGGTGATGCTGAAGAAGCAATCAGCGAAAATAGACTTGATTTGCATGAGGATGATGATGGTGATTCGCTATCGGATATTTCATTGAAATTCCTTCTTCTTCATATGTTTCATTTCCTGCTTCACCCACGCCCTATCCAATCTCGGTTGTGTTTGTTTCTGTATCCAATCCATCCGAACCTCCTGTTTCTGAGCCGGTGGCTGATCCATATGCCTCCCATTCATTCATCT
This sequence comes from Debaryomyces subglobosus, assembly GCA_003708965.2. Taxonomy (NCBI): domain Eukaryota; kingdom Fungi; phylum Ascomycota; class Pichiomycetes; order Serinales; family Debaryomycetaceae; genus Debaryomyces; species Debaryomyces subglobosus. Next base: position 7,096 of record PPOW02000026.1, on the reverse strand, counting down.
TTTCCTCTGTTTCTGAGAATAGTTCTAACCGTTCTAATGCACTGTCTCAAATTATCTATAGTTATTACCCTTTCATACCGTCTATCAGCCCGTTGTGTCGCTCAGTCCCCCAAAAGTGCTCCCAGCCGCTAGCACCGGCGCATATCTCGATGTTCCCTTGTTCGATGTGCACGTTTCGCACGAGGTGCTTAAAGACACCAGAAAGCTCTATGAAATGGAAAAAAGAAAAAAAGAAAGGAGAAGCGAAAGAAAAAAAGGAAAAGAAGAGAAAGAAGCAGAAATCAAAAGAACTGTCGATGCGGAAAGGCAGGTGGCCATGTAAATAGAAATGCAAAGAGAAATGCAGCAGACCAAAAAAAGAGAGAGATAACCCTTCGCATCGCCAGTCACCCCTATCCGTAACGTTAAAGTCAAGGGTATTAGTTTATGGATCCTGGTTAAAATTTATGCTATCCTAATCCCAAAGTAGAAAATAAAATATAATTAAGAAAATGACCACTCCTAATAGACTTTTCACAGAGGTAAAAATGTTAGAACAATACAGAATGTTAACTATGGGTACAAGTGCTTATGAGTTAGCTATCTATTATTTATATTGTCATAATTTCTTTAAAGTTTTATTATTTAGACTTACATAATGAATTTCATAAATATCACTCAAGTATAAACTGATGGCTTATTTAAAATCTTTCAAACTTCCCCAAATATATAGTTATATAAACTACCCCTTCCCCCGCATTCAAAAGTCTCGGCATTTAAAAATTATGCATAAGAAATACAATAGGCTGTACGATAATTACCCCGATAAGTTGAGCGAAAAACTAAGCAGCAATAGAGCGAGAATTCCGAAAATAGCAGTGGTACAAAATTTATATAAAATCACGAAGAAAAAGGATATAAATATTGCATATTAGTAAAAGCATTATTTCTGTTTTAATTTGAAGTATTGAATAAAATATTCGATATGACTGTTGCTGAAATAGATAAAGCTTTAAAACCAAAGTGGTGGAAGGAAACCACGGTATACCAAATCTACCCATCTTCCTTCCAAGATTCTAATGGCGATGGAATTGGTGATCTACCAGGTATTACTTCTCGTTTGGATTACATAAAATCTATAGGTGTGGATGCAGTTTGGTTAAGCCCTTGCTTTGACTCTCCCCAAGTTGATATGGGTTACGATATTTCAGATTACAAAAATATTTACCCAGCTTATGGTACAATGGAAGATGCAGATAAATTAATCAAGAGCGTGCATAAAGAAGGGTTAAAGATTTTGATGGATCTTGTTGTTAATCATACATCGGACCAGCATCCATGGTTTAAAGAATCTCGTTCTAGCACTGAAAACTCATACCGTGATTGGTATATTTGGCGTAAGCCAAGATACGACTCAGAAGGGAAGAAACAACCCCCAAATAATTGGGCAGCTGCTTTCGGAGGAAGTGCATGGACATTCGATGAAACAACACAAGAGTATTATTTACATCTTTTCGCAGTTGAGCAACCTGATTTGAATTGGGAGAACGAAGAAGTCCGTGCAGCAGTACATGATATTATGAGATTCTGGTTGAATAAGGGGGCTGATGGATTCCGTATGGATGTCATAAATTTCATTTCAAAAGATCAACGATTCCCGAATGCGGAAATCAAGGATATAAATGCTAAATATCAGGATGGATCTCTTTATTTTGCTTGTGGACCCAGATTACATGAATATTTGCAAGAAATTGGACAAATTCTTATCGAATACGACGCTTTTAGTGTTGGTGAAATGCCTGCTTGTAACGATCCGGAAGAAATTATTAAGGCTGTTCATGTTGACCGCAAAGAATTGAATATGATCTTCAACTTCGAATTAGTAGATATCGATCATGGAAAATGCGGGAAATTTACTCCTGGAAGTTGGAAGCTTGCTGATGTTTATAAAATTATCAACAAGTGGCAAAACTTCATGCAAGGGAATGGTGGCTGGAATGCTATTTATTTGGAAAATCATGATCAGCCACGTTCTGTTTCTCGTTTTGCTGACGATAGCCCCACATTTAGAAGCATTAGTGCCAAAATGGTTAGTACATTCTTAGCTCTTCAACAAGGTACTTTATTCATTTACCAAGGACAAGAACTAGGCCTCAGAAACGTTCTGAAGACATGGGATATTTCCAAATACAGAGATGTTGAAATTCTTAACCATTATAATGAATTAGTAGAAAAGGGAGTGTCTCCAGAAACTCTTGAGGCCACCATGACTGAATACCAAAAAAAGTCAAGAGATAATGCTCGCTATCCTTTTCAATGGGACAGCTCGGTTAATGCCGGCTTTAGTAAATCATCTCCATGGATCGATATTAATGAAGATTACTTGGAATGGAATGCAGAAGTGGAGGACAAGGATCCTGATTCTGTTTTGAACTATTGGAGACGAATTTTAAAAATTAGAAAAGAATGGAAAGATACTTTTATATATGGTAAGTTTGAAATGGTTACAAATGTTGAGGAGGAGAAGGTGTTAGCATATAAACGCAGTAATAGTGATAGCAGTGCTCTAATAGTCTGCAACTTTTCTAATGATGCTTTCCCATGGACCATTCCAAAAGGATTTGAAAATAGTAAAATTTTATTATCCAACTATAACAGATCAAATATTTTTGGAGTGAACGTTGAATTAAAACCTTATGAAGCTTTCTCACTACTTAACTAAGCATTAAGGATTATTTAAAGAATTAGTTAGATATTTTATAAATATATCACGGACTATAAAAGTTTTGATATTTTTGAGTGGTTTCTTTCCCTAATTATCACTAACAACTGTAGACAATTAACTGTGATCAACCAGTGGATTAAAACTTTCCAAAACCAAATATAATCAGTTATAATTTAATAAAAGTCTAATACAATGATGACAAATAAATGATGTATATACATATACTTGTCTAAAAAAGGAGTTACTGTAAGATGAAAGATAAGTCAAAAAATTAAAACTCGTTCACAAGTTGATTTAATAAGGATATTTAAACTATTATACTTTATTAGAATTATGAATAAGTTCATTTTGCTCAACAAGGTTCTTTATAGCATCATCTCCTAATCTAAGGATAAAATTATCGGCATCAAAAACTTTAGCCTCCGTATATTTGAAGTCCCTTGACTTAATATGTTGATGGAAAAGGTAATCGATATCTGCAAATGTTTTACCTTTAGTTTCTGGTAGCTCAAAATAGCACCAGATTGCACAAGCTATGGTGAATCCTGACCAGAAAACTCCAACCTTTGCCAGCCAATTCCAAGCTCCTGGATTAAGCATATAAGGAGTGAGAACACTTAAGATAATCCCAGAAATATTGTAGAGGTTTCTAGCAATAATAATACTTTTTGCACGAAGACGAACAGATGGTATTTCAGCAACAATACAATAACATAAAGGTCCGACAGTCAAGTCGTAGACCATAACGTAAATAATTAAGAGGGTCCCAACACCCCACATAGCATTTTTATCTGTCGAGCATCCAAGTCCTCCTATAACCATCAATAATCCCGATAAAATACAAAGCCCTGAAAAATAAATAGTAAATCGACCAAATCTTCTGGATAAAAACCAAGATCCAATAGTGCCTAAAATACCAAGAGAAAACTGTATAATTGTAAAAGTGAATGACATTTCTGAAGGCATACCTGCTTGAATATAGAAATAGCTTGAATAGCTCAAGAGAGTTGCACCACATAGATTTTGAGTTAACCAAGTCAATGCAGCAATTCTTGTCCGGCGAAAATCCACTCCTTGAAAACACTCCAAATAAGAAGGCATATTATCCTTTTGCAGCTCACCTTTAATTGTCATTTGCATTTTATGCAACATCGCTTCAGAAAGTATTTTTTTGTCAACATTTTTATTTTTTGTAATAAGCCTTTCAATTGACCTCTTGGCCTCTATATATCGATCATTCTTAACTAACCATTAAGGTGACTCTGGTGCAAGGAATACACCAAGAATAATTGGAATTGGCCATACCCACTGGATAGCAAACGGTACTCTATAGGATTGCTCTGAAGTACTAGAAACAAATGCTCTCATTACACCCGCTGAAAGTAATTGTCCAAAAATCCAACATACGTTCGCATAAGTTGTTAAATAGACTCTCAATACCATCGGTCATACCTCAGATGCATAGGCAACTGATAGCGTCTGAAATGCACCCCATGGAAAGCCTAGTAAAATATTTCCTGCCATCAACATACCAATATTCTTAGCAAAGAAAACAATGAAAATAAACGCAGCAACTAAAATCAAATTAGCAATTATAGTTTTTCTATATCCAAATTTATCTGCAAGAATACCAGCAAACCATAGACCAAGTATAGAACAAGCATTACCACAAGTACCAATGATAGTCTGATATTTTGCTGGAATTTCATACGAATTAGAAGATTGCAAATATACACCAAATTTCTCTGTAAATGCAGGCATACCATATAATGATCCCATTAGGGATGTATCATAACCTTCCATAACTAAGGCAGTTGATAAGATTATTGACCATGCAGCTGCTTTGGGGTATGTTTTCAATCCTTCAAGCAATGGCATTTCTTTTTCATGATTGTCGTTATTTCTTGCGTTATCAGAAATGTCTAAAAACTTTTCAATAAAATCATGGAAATCTTCTTCAGCATTTACTTCAATCTTCATCTTATTTGATTTATCTTTATCTTCAACTTCAATGGCTGGCTCAATTTTATTACTTGTGCTTTGGGATGACATTTTGGTAAATTTTGAAAAATTGACTCTAAGTATCCCAAATTTATGCTTTTATATGAATTAATCTATGAAAATGGTGCCCAGCCTTTCAACCAGTATTAGAACTTAATTCGTCGAAATTATCGCTGAATATTTCGCAGACTTATTTAATCCCCACATTACGAATGAACGATACTGTGGGATATCTTTTAGGCTAAGAAATTAGGGGCTCCTATGTCAAAGAAAATTTCAATTTGTGTGAGATGTATAAATTATATAGATAATGTGTTATAAAAAGCTTGTGTAGAAATCTGGTGGAAAATTAGAATTTAATATTTATAAACCGTAATTTTTCCTATCGCCCCCACTTGTGGATCAACCAAAGGTATGATACGTCTTCCTATTGGAATGTCGCAGGTGGAATATCGCATTTTACTAGCAAAAGTAAAGGAGGGGGGTAGAAAAAGACAAAACCTAAGTAAACGCTACGTAAAAATATTTGTAGAGCCCACTTTCTTCTAACTTAACGTTGGGAACAAATTGTTTATGGCTGTTACGTTAGTAAGAAGATTGATCATTTCAATCCATTTTTCGCTCATTTGCTGCTGAGCTTACACCAAACTATTTTCAAACTCTTCAGCCTTTTTCTTCTATATATATTTAACGCCAAAACTGATGAATGTCCAACTTGACTTTTAAGAAACCGGTAAATTAGATTGGAAATTAATTTGGTAGTGATCTAATGCTTTTCTTAGTAAATTAAATCATGATTTGTCTCCAATCGCAGACTCCTGATTGTTTATTTAAACATTTTGCACTTAAAGTTTTCAAATGAGTAAATATCCTCTGGAATTAAAAAGTCAATACCCAAGTCAATAAATATCTAGCACTAATATCCACTAGCTGATCGAAGAATAAGGATAATTCAAAATCGTAAACTGTCGTATTTTCGTATTGTAGACTTTCCGTTTATAACCGAGACGATTAGGTCTGTCCTGCATTTTGTCTGCAATTTTATCATTGTAGATTTTGCAGATTACGCTGTGTGGGATCATCATACTAACCATGTACTTATGAAACATATTGGAACCCTGGCAATGTATGCGCAATTGGAACCATGACACTGCGAAAAAAGAAATAGGCACACTGCACGCAATTGCATACAAAAAGCTCACTCTGATCTTTGTTTACTTTTGAAGGGGCCATGACATCATGCTACTATTAAATCAAAACAAATAAACAAAGCTAAACAATAGAAAAATCGATAATGCTACTTAAGAATGCACCAATCAACAGAAATCATAGGTCCTTGATTCGTAGTTAAACAAATAAAATAAACAAATGTTCAATATATAAGTACATAATAAGGTTAATTAGTTGATTTCTTTACTGATGAGTTGGAGATCGGCTTTGAAGTTTTCCAATTCGTTAAGCGATAAGGGAAGATTGATAATTACATGCCAGCAGTCTGGCATTAACTGTTGTGCTTCAACTATACCATTTTCATAATCTCTGGTGGTAGTTTTTTCGTAACTATTTAAGGCTACTGTCTTTCCATGACCTGCTTGCATCTCTAAAAACATATGGATGAAAGATGAACTTAACATACTAGTAGTAGAAAAAAAATTTTAACGAATTGTACCATGATCTGTTTCCAATCTCATATCCCTAATCTTGTCTTGATGAACAATATATAATGAATAAAACTGCAGGGCGGATTGTTAGAAAAACCGCACTCTGGACCTATGGCGAAAAAATCGCGGGTAGTACGAAAGTGCACTGTGGGCCAAAAAAACTTCAATGTGGGCCACAACTTTGAAATGGGCTTAAATTGTCTGAGATTTATACATGGTGTAAATAAAGAGGTGTTCTAACAATTCATGTAAAAATCGAGTAGGAATGTAGAAATTCAGTAATTGTAAAAGTGTAATATTCTTGCAACTCAGATTATTTGCGAAAATTTTTGGATAGTCTCCAGAAAGTAAAAAAATTACAAAGTACCTATTTTTAAAAGAAAATCAAGTATATAATTCTGGATAACGGTATACATTTCAAACACTGAGTACTGTTTCTATATCAGCTAATTTCAAGTTGTTAACAGTACTGCAATTCGAGGTCAAATACAATTGCGAGATAAAGTAAAGATATGTAGAAGGGTGTTTTGGTGGATTATTGGGGAGGGAGAGATATGATGAAGTAAGAGGAAAGGGGATTGTTTATGATTGGTTATGGAAAGTTTAAGGGAGCGAGAAGAGGGGAATAACATTAAAGTGATACTAGGATAGGGATGAAAAAGGTAGTTGAATTAGGATATTCTTAAGGGTTAGTATTCTAAGGGAGTGGAGTAGTTTTTAAGGAGAGCGA
>PPOW02000025.1:0-32503 GCA_003708965.2 Debaryomyces subglobosus | reverse complement strand
TAGAAATAACGCTTTAATGCAATCATATAGTATCAAGAAAAAAATCAACTGATGTCTGAAAACTCGTTTCTTATAATCGATAGCCAAAAAAAAATATATACCAATTATTCCTGCAAAAATTGAAATTGTGGATGAAATAATAGCCAATAATCTCGTTGTGTATGCCTCTCCTGGAGTATAACGTTGAAGATCTTCCAAGATATTATAGGTAGACCTAGCGAAAAGATGAGATAGCCGGTGACCCACACCATACCAGCAATTATCTGTAGGCATTTGATTCTGTTCTGCAAATTTAATATAACTGCCTCGATTATTTGATATTTGTATTCAATTCAACATTAATTACCATGCCTTTCCACGTATATTGGGCTTGATATTAAATCTTGAACAATCTTTAGTTGTTGCTGCATTAACCAGCCGCGAGATTTTTTTCTTCCAGTCATGTGACATAAAAGAAATTTTGCTGCATGTAGTCCATATTCTCGGAGCTGAAATTTAACAGAAGTAGTCTATTCTACAGCCGTATAACTTTGCAATCATAGTGAATTATGCCTTACAGTAACTATCATTAGGTTCAAGCCTTCTTATAGCATTGGATGGAATATTAACGTACTTTAGAATGCGAAATTCTCTATTTTTTCTTCAGGTTATATGCCCAATTAACAATACGAAATATATATTACATTGCCTCTCATGAAATTGCAAAAAGACATTCAAGCTGTTAGATATTTATTAGACTTTAAAATCAATGAAACATAATTAAATAGTATGAGGTATACCAGTCATGTACTTGATGAGCTAATATTTTAAGTAATTAGATACACTAGGACAATAGATATCTTAGATTGAATCATTAAATTTTCTGACCTTCAATTACCAAGGATGATAACGTTTTTTATTCATTGAATTCTTTATTTTTAAAATCAAATCTTTTTAAAATATAAAGTCAATTTCAGGAAGCTAAAATGAAGTCACTATAAAGTGATATTAATATACCTTTGATACGTATTTCGAACAAATATTCAAAAGTTTGGACAATTTGTCTTCCAGAGATCTTGTATCTAGATCTATATAATAGATGAGCACTTCTAGTAACTTTTGTGGATGCTTCATTTATGGCATTTATGTGCTTCCAAAAATAAAGCAAACTAGTACCACATATAAATAATTAAGAATAACATTATACCAATCTCAATGTATGGGATATAATAAAGAAAGTTACAGAATACTCATTTCCAATTCGCAAAATACTTCAGTGATAAGACAACCTTGTTCCTCTTTTATTTTCCTTTTCCTTGGAAATTACGAGACTGATTCTGATGGCTGTTATCAAACATTGGATCATTTGGAAATAATTCCTGTTGTAAAAAGTTACTTAAAACAGCTTTCTCTGATGACAAAAAACCATGAAGTTGAGCATCATCAGGTTCACTTCTCTCAGGTATGAATTGATCAAACCTTTCTTCTCTCATGGGGAATACGTTCAGATCAGTAGTTGGATGATTAAAATCAACCCCAACATTGGAGAAAAGATTAATAGTTGCAGAAGGAAGATCAGAAAAATCAAATCCATCTTTACGGGCATCTATGTCTGGTATGGCAGGATTATTATCATAAGCAGTATATTGATTAATTTCATTCAATTCCTTTATAATAGGCTGGGTCAAAAAGTTAACGGTTTCAACCAAATTCTTGGCCAGTATATTAAATTCCTGCAAGACAATTAAAGTTTTCTTAGTTTGTTCAATATCATTTATCCATAACTTCAGATCCCTATCGATTCCTTTCGAACACGTTTTATATAGTAAGAGTATCGGAATTAAGACAGCCTGAAAAATGAAATATGTCGCATACCATGACGATATAACATCTATTTCAGAATTTGATACATAGACGCTAATGGAATTAATAGTATCTTTTGCCGCCAGATAACAATTTTTGATGCATAAATCTAATAAGTCTTTCAGTTCAATGTCTAAGTTATAATTCTGTTCTACGTCATGTCTATTAAAAAACTTTCCAGATTCCCAAATAAAGCTTCTAAACATCAATATTTGAATATTTTTATATCGCCATATAATTCTTCTCCTTGTAAGTTCAAACCACTTAGGAATACTTAAAGTGCCGTCTAAATTTATCTTGAACCAAGTTCGAGGGCAAACTTCCTTTAATGATTTTGAAGCCAACATATCATCTTCTTTGAAATATTGCGGTAATGAATTTGCAAAAGCGATGATTAGTCTATTCAACTCAATTAATCCTGACATTTTCAGTTTAGTATTTTCAACATTAGCTCCAGAGACTTTAGTGATGTAGCTATAAATTCGATAGGATATTTTCGAAAGCCTCGCCTCTTGTTGTATCCCAGCATAAATGGTGGGATATGGCTTAATTAGTGTATGTGGCTTATAACTCTCTTTTAAATTTTCAATCTCTATATCTTCAACATTCAAGGGGTATTTTATATCAATTGATTCTAGAAGAGGTAGATGTAATGGTCGGCCAAAAGTTATAGTTAATCCAACATCAAAAAAAAATAATCCCCACCATAACCTTCTTCTTCTTTCCCGAGCTTCAAAAAAGCGAGAGCTTTGAGCATTCGAGTTTTCAGCCTTGTTTATCTCTTTGTGAAGACCAAGACTAATAGCCATCCTCAAACTTAATCCTTGGTAGTTCCAGCCAGTGTTTGGTTTGTTTCTTTTTTGTACGTAATTTCCTAATAGAATGAACGCATTCAATAGTTGATAGCTACCGCATTCCATGATATTAATTTCTTGTAATATTGACTTAACTCTTTTATAATATAGCAAATCGATGATTGATGCTTCTCCAAATTTACATAATGCTCCAATAGCAAATACAGTATTAAGCAAAACCTGGAAAGAAATATCTTTGATGGAATTTAAAAAATTTGAGTTTGGATTTGCTATTGATGTTGAATTAAATAAATCATAATCTTTTACAAAGGAGCTTCTTTTTATAAATGGATAGCAGCAATGATAATTATCAAAATAGGAGGTTATAAGTTCGCTTCGAAAACTGGGATCATTCAATAAGATATCAGAGTTTTCACTTTTGAGCAATTTAAAATTATTTTGATCATACATCAATTCTAAATTTGAGTAATACTTGGAATCCAGCATATTCCTATAGATAGAATTGTTTTCAATTATTTCGTTATCGTCTGAACTTTTCAAAAATCTCAAGAGTCCATTACTCGAAGTGATTCCATAAAAAGCATGAGGTTTTATAAAGTGACTCTCATCGCCAATAGATAAGGCTCCCATACCATCTACTAGTCCATTTGTAGAATGTGATATGCTATCTGGGGAATTGTTATCTATGTTGGTGTCTATAGGCAGTATTTCGTCATTGGTCGAAGCTGGATCTTTCTCATACCAGTCTAAATCGTCTACGTTATAGAAATCTTCATAAAATAGAAAATCTTCGGCTTTGGAATAACTATGGATTTCACTGTCAATAGAATTTGGTCCCTCTTGGATATCCGGTTCATAGAAGTGAGCCAGAAAATCATCAGTGTAAACCAATTCTCTATTTATATCGTTGTGATCATGATCAAATGTTGGATGATTTTCAAGTAGCACATTATTTTCCTGGTTCTTTTTTGAAAGCTTCGCTAATGCGTTTTCTAGACTAATGATCCGCTTTTGAAGTTGGTGTACATACGCCTTTGTCAAAGGTGGTGGTCTCTGCCGCGGAGTATAAGAGCATTCTTTATCAAACTTGATACAGCTAGAACATTTGGGTAGCTCTTTTGAGCATTTTAGTTTCCTTCGACGACAAAAATCACAAGCATTGCTCATTGATGACATTCAATCTGAATAAATCAATTGAATTTATGTCATGCAAGATAGCCAAACAATCTGAATCGAAATATCAAGACTGTGTGATTCCCTCTAATATATCAAGATAAACTTATATATAATATATTGAATTAGGTAGTTATATGGTTAGATATTTTGGCAGTATACTTCTTAGTCCAAAAAATACTTCTTCGTTAATTGTGAATAAATGAATAATATTCTCCATATACATACTTCTCGTTTTGTGTCATGAATTTAGACTACAATATTGAAACATACATATGAATACATTCTCGTAATTATTAATAGTATATTTAACGATATCAGTACAATGCGAAAATAATCGTAACAGCCTAAAATTATCAAAGCGGTTTAGATTAAGAGTAGTATATTTTGATAATTAAAATTTTAAAAAGAGCCTCAATTTGTCGACATCACTAAATATCTACGTTATAGTATGAACTTTACGGTTTATAATTAATTAATGATATTCTTGGATTCCACTACATTTTCGACATGTGTTAAATTGTACTCCTTGGAATCACTTAAAGAATCATCAAGATTTTGGATTGCGAAATTCGCTGATCTCCAAGGTGGAATACCATTTTGGAATGTAATATCGATTTCCTCTAATGTCTTTTTTCGAGTTTCAGGATATGAAAGGAAGGTGTGAATAGTCATAGCTCCGCAAAATGTGCCAAAAACAAAGTAAGTTTTCCAAGTAATATTCCTGAATGCAGAAGGAGTGAAGAGGGCAATTGCAAAATTAATCGCCCAGTCACAGGCAACCGCTAACAGCCCTGCTTTAGATCTTGTTCTAGTAGGTAACACCTCAGAAAAATAACACCATGAGCAAACTGCCCAAGTGCTAGCAAAAGTAGCTACAAATAGGTAAGAACAAGCAACAGTGGCCTTACCAATATTTTTATGTTCCTTTGGAATAGTAATTACCACAGTTGCATCATTAGAAATATTCTCTACCTTCTCAGAATAGGTTGCAAAAAGGCCACCAACAGCGAATAGCCATGCCATCATAAGCACACCACCGACAAGCATTAGTCTTCTTCTTCCAAAATAATCAGACAATGGCAAAGCTATTAAAGTAACCCCAAAATTAATAACATATTGGATACTTGAACTGACTAAAACTGTATTTCCAGTAAATCCCACCATTTCAAAGATATAGACTATGTAATACATCATCACATTCATTCCTGTAAGTTGATTCCAAATTTGAGCTGAAATTCCAACAATTGTACTTTTATAATTCTTTTTCTTAAAGAGATCAAAGTATTTGATATCTTTAGACAATTTGTATATGGTTATACTTTCTTTCAATTCCTCCAATTCGATTAAATACCTTCCCGTTTTGTCCTTTTCGTTAATTCTGCGTAGAACCTCTTCTGCCTGCTCCCATTTATCATTATTTGCCAACCAGCGTGGTGACTCGGGCAAAAAGAATACACCAACAAATAAAACCAAACCAGGGACCATTTGTAATGCCCAGGCTAATCTGAAAGAAGCCTGTCCGCTAATAAATGTACATCCATATCCAATATAGAACATTACTAATATACCAAAAGTGATTGCTAATTGAAACAAACCTCCTACTACGCCTCTTGAAGGAGCTGGTGATACTTCTGAACAATATATTGGAGTTATTGAAGATCCAATCCCAACACCTATACCGGATACTATACGACCAGCGATTAATTGACCAAGATTTCTGCACGATGATTGAATAATAGAACCTAGAACCCAAAAAATGGCACATGAGAGCAACGATGGTCTTCTTCCAATTTTCTCTGATATAAAAGATGATAATATAGCACCTACAAAACTCCCTGCAGACATTGATGCGGTTATTGCACCCTGTGTTGTAGAATTTGGATAATTGAAGAACAGTCTATATGAAGGTTCTGATATAAACGCAGAAATTGATGAGACATCAAAGCCAAACATCATACCAGAGACTGTAGTAATCAAAGCAATAATATATATATTATAAGTAGTGTGACACTTATCAAATGTCTTGCTTAAGCTGTTAGTCGCAAAGTTAATTTTATTGGCCATTATTTCTCTGATTCTTATATTTCTTGTAATAATAACATCACCAACATTAGGCAAGCTTATGATATATGTGATATTTATATAAATTTCATAGTTTATTATTTATTTCACAGTGAGCATAATTATTCATTAATAGCTCTATTATTTTGCGGGGGAGGGGAAAACGGAAATGGGCTTTCCATGTATTCGCATAATCAGCAGGACTTTAGTCATAGGTGTCATAGGTTCGTTCAATATACCTGTATCACATTTGAAGTACACCAATCTGTCTGCTTACTTTAATCTCTACTTCTAACTGATAGATAACTAGACGGAGATTGACTTTCCATTCAATAATCAATCTGAATATTTGCAGTAATTAGAATTGCAGATAAAAAATTGTCAGTGACCCTGGTCCGACGATTGGACTCTGTTCATATTTTACCTGCTATTCACTTTGATAAATATCCTACAAAAAAGTTCATATCTTATTTTTAATGACAGTTCAGTTCTATACCCGCAATAAAGTTGTTTGATTTTTCTGCAACCTAGAGCTTATTTAAGTTTTTTATCTCAATATATAGAGTCTTTTTTGGTTTAATGTTCTGATGATTACTATGCATGTATACTATTCTTATTTACTTCTCTTAAGGCATTATCAATACTAATTCGTTTTCAATTTCAATTTTAATCTCAAACTCAATATGTCTATACATGGAATTTACTCCGCTAAAAGTGTTCGGAAAGTGTATTCCCGCTGAAAAGTTCCGGAGTCTTTAAAGTAGAAAATATTTGATTATGCTGAAATAATTGGACGAAAAAGTTAAATACTTTATGGTTTGCATGCAATTGTTAATTCAATACAAGGAGTAAATTTGAATTTCCTAATTGAGTGATTTATGGACTACTTCCTTGCGTCTTAAATTGCTATAGAATATTATATACCTGAGACTTTTCAGTCTATTGCTCTTGTTTCCCTTAAGAACAAATCCATATTTTCTAAACTAAATATTTATGAAAGCTTACTAGTAACTCTAACTATCTGCAGTATATGTTAATTTGCAGCCATATCGCAAGACTACGATGTAGTTTTAGCAAAAGAAGTCAATGCTTTCCTTCCATTATATGCCTAGCTTTCGGTCTTTTTTATCTCTACTTGGGCGATAATTTGCTATATTAGCTTACCATTTCCATTTTATGTTTCTCAATACTGAATAATCTATATAATTTGAAGAAATAATTCTTAGCAATATAAAGTTCCACGACATACAAATATTCATTTTGTTTTTATTAGTCCGTTTATTTTTCAAAGGCTTACAGAATTTGAAGAATAAAAGAATAACTGGAATTTAAGAATCTGTTGATAATCAGATTCACTACTACTTATAATCTCATATAAAAATGTTTGATTAAAGAGTTTCTAATTGACTTGGATGTACTTTTCAAGTCTATTAAATAAAGTAAACTTATGGCACAGTGTACCCACCATCGATTATCAAGTCTGCTCCAGTGGTGAATGTGGATGCATCAGAAGCAAAATATAAAAACGCACCCACCAATTCCTGCGGCGAGCCTTCTCTACCCATTGGAATTAAGGGCCACCATTTTGATTTGACATCGAATGGAACATGTTTCGCAATCTCGGTTAAAATGTATCCTGGAGATATGGTATTAACTCTTGCAAACCTAACCCACTCAATTGCTAATGATTTTCCCAATTGAATAAGTGCTGCTTTACTTGCATTATAAGCAGCTTGGGCAATCGGAACGGTGACTATATGTCCCGCTTGAGAAGCAGTAATGATGAAAGATCCTCTTCCATTCTTTTCAAAAATGGGTCCCACACATTTAGCAGCATAGTAGACACCATCTAAATTAATTTTCATCACATTGTGATATGCATCTAACGAAGACTCACTAACTGGACAAGATTTCCAACCAACGCCTGCATTAGCAACAAATATATCGATTGTTCCGAAATCATTTACTATTTGATTTATAGTCTGCTCAACTTCCTCAAAGCTGCCAACAGAGCATTTGTAGGCCCTAGCAGTGATATTATAAGTTTTAGATAGTCTTTCAACAATATCATCTGCTGGCGTGGTGTTGTACCAAATAGCTATATCAGCTCCCGCTTGAGCATAGGCTTCTGCAACCGCTAATCCGATCCCGGCTGAGGAACCAGTTATTGAGGCAACTTTTCCTTTTAATGAAAATAAATTGAAAACATTGCTAGAAATCTCTGGTATTTTCGTAGGAAGATTACCAAATTTTGGTTCGATTATACTTTTAATATGTTCAGGCATTTTAGACTAATTTTCAACTTGGTTCAATTCTAAAGTGCATGAAATTGAACATTATATTGGAAAATACAGAGAATATTTATACTGAAAGTAATTCACCTAAAATGTATTATCTCAAATAATGAAGTGGAATAGCCTTGTGTATCAAGGAGCGGAGAACGGAAAATTGAGTTCCGCTTCTTTAATTTACCCAAGTTCCGCTTGTCTATTCAATCGAAATTAATCGTTTTTGGCAAGTTTTGTGACTGAAACAGGTCCTGTAATTTACAATATAACATATTAAATACTACATCGCGTGTAAGTAGTTCTTCTATGAAGTTATAACGTGTATGAGAAAGAGAGTTAAATAAGAATGAAAAATATAATCTAAATGGTCAAAGAGACCAGATTTTGATCTTACATTCAATATATTCTCAATATGAATTCTTAAAAGTATAGCATCTCTATATGTAGAATAAACAGTACAGTGATATCAGTCCATATCGAATCACGATTTTGAAGAATTTTGCAGTAAGTTTTCTCAGTGCGGCAAATAAGAGCATGGAAAAGCAACCTCCGCTTTTCAGAACTCAATCCAATGCACTCGTGATAACGATTTATTAATTCCCTCTTAAATTACTCCTTTAAAAGGTAGGTTTTTTCTTGAGAATTCATTGCAGGTATTGGCATTCAATGACTCTAACAGATCTGCAATATAAATCGCTCATCAAAGCTGATTGCGAAGATGATACGGTTCCTACTATACCCCCTGCATCAACCTCGAAGAATATATTAGATAAATTTTCCTTAAAAAATAAGGTATCTGTTATCACTGGAGCAGCTGGAGATATAGGAGGTGCTATAGCTGAAGGTTTTGCACAGGCTGGAAGTGATATCGTAATTTTGGATTATAAGTTCAATCCCAACATCAGTGAACGATTGTCTAAAACATATGGCATTAAATCAAAGTCCTATCAAGTCGATGTTTCCAAATGCGAAGAAGTAAAATCTACCATCAAGCAGGTAGAAGAGGATTTTGGTACCATTGACGTCTTCATTGCCAATGCAGGTATTGCTTGGAACAAGGGTTCTATTCTAAACCAGGATAGTACCCCAGAAGAATGGGCTAGGGTTTATGACGTTGATGTACACGGGGTTTTCTACTGTGCAAAATATGCTGGTGAGATTTTCAAAAAGAACGGAAAAGGTTCATTTATAATCACAGCATCGATTTCGGCCCATATTGTAAATGTACCCAACTACCAAACTTGCTATAATTCTGCCAAAGCTGCAGTGTTACATATGGGGAAGTCTTTGGCCGTTGAATTTTCTGGTTTCGCTAGAGTTAACACTGTTTCTCCTGGTTATACCAACACATCATTATCTGATCCAGTTCCCACTCACGAAAGGGCTAAATGGTGGGGCTTAACTCCTTTAGGTAGAGAAGCATTACCTGAAGAATTGGTTGGTGCTTATTTATACTTAGCAAGCGATGCATCTTCTTTCACTACAGGAACTGATATTAGAGTAGATGGGGGATATTGTTCAATCTAGAGTATCATGTATCTGTAGAATACATATTTAGGCTAATGTTTTCTACTCAATTGAAATTCTATTTATTTTTTTCTGTAGTTATTTTGGTTATATTATCAACTTAAACTCTAATTCAGTTTTTATGGAAACATACAATAAGAAATAAAAGAGAAATTTCCCAAAATGGACAACTTTAATGCCTAATATATTCACTACAGCTCTAGATTATTTTCGAATGCCGCTACTACAATAATAAAACTAGTAAGCCTATTGAAGGTATGATTTAATCCCTTGTACAATTGTTTAATCCCTTGTACAATTGTTTAATAAAATTTTGATTTTTATGCCATGATTATAATTTTGGAAACTATTCCCGCTCTAGTATATGTTATTTTCTAAATTTTCCTTGCTAGTGATCGCACTTTCATGAAACTGGTAGGATAGTAGTATATGCGAAGTAATATTAAAAGAGGTAAGATAGATAGATTACGCTGGATATAAAATATCCCAAATTTTACGACGAAGATTAAAGTCATATTGTGTGACTTCATGACATGGTACCCAATGACCATATTGAATTAAAGGACATTATTTTTTAGTCTTTAACCTAAATCCTATTGTTTATGCATATAAATTATCTCTCGCGCAGCGAATGCGCCGAACTTTTGTAGGAAAGTTCACGCGCATTATGGACGAGTTTGTATCTACGTGATATAGCATAGATTTTCAGTTGGAACTATATTGACTTATCTATCTAGCTTGTTACTGGAATTATTGTTCTGAAAGTATAAACAAGAATTTTTCAAATTAACACAATTATTCTTAAATCTAGTATCTCGGACTTTTCTTGTCATCGTAAATTTAGCATAGATCTAAATATACGATCTAGACCTAGCGTGCGTGATCGAAGATACGTGCTATACAATACACCAGTTCTCAACAATAAAAACCGAGCAGCTGGCTTTATTACGTAAGTCTTTTCTTATACTAATATTCTTGATTTATGGAACTAGGATTGCTTTTTGAGTCCTTGGTTTGGAATAAACTATGCTCTGCTCGTTTATTCATCCGTATGTAATTTTCTGCGAGTGATACAATACAAATTTACTGGCATTTAGTATCTAAGCATTTTTGTAAGTATAAAGAAATAAGTCATTGTGAAATAGCAATTCAATATTGAATCCATATGTCTGATCATTCTTTGACGTGTGATAAGTAGAGATGTTTAGAGAATATATTGTTTATTAAAGGGCTCGCAAAATGTTTGCAATTTTTACTTCATGTATAAGAAGTATCATCTGGATTAAAATGTCATCTCAATGAAATAACAAATAGGACAAGACAGATCTAGTTTGCGGTAATTGTCAGAGGAAGAAAAGAAATGCGGTAGAAACCTTCTATGCTCTAGTTGTATTAAATTAATTATTGATGCCACTTGCTCGTATACAATACTGTCTAATACGATGCAACATTTACACGATAACCAATTTCTTGTTTCAGAAACTCTCAAACGTTCAAAAAATACTAGAAGTAGAAAGCATAATAGAGGTGACTAATTATTTTAATATATATTATTATTATTAAAAATAGAAAAATTGAACAGCAAGATAAAGGAGCTTCAATAACAATATCAACATTCCAGAAAAAGAAGGTTTTGGATGGTTTCCCAATTCAAATAGTGGCAATAGAAATATTCAGAAACAAATCAGGAACCCAAAATCCGAGAGCCTTGGGGATATCAAAAGGGTAGGGAATGATTTTTGCTTTGCAGGTTATATAGTCAAAGGAAAAGCTTGGATTGTCTAAAAAATATTCATCTCAATGATACTAATACAACTTAAGTAACTAATTGCTTTGATTGTCGTATATTACACGATAAACGTATTTGCAATTGATGATTCTTTTCTTTGATAATCATTTTAGTCTCATAAGTTAATCTAGCTACAAAAATTATGAATAATAGATTGAGGTACATAGATTTAGACTACTATATTACTATTTATTTTCCACACATTGGTGATTATTTGTAGATATGTAAAATAAACATATACAGTATTTTTCATATTTAAAATCATCAAGTGAGGTTGCATTAGTATTATACGCATAGTTCTATTGATAATTATTTCTAACTTTTATAATTTTATTTATAGTAAGTACATTTAAGTGTAAAACCTATTTCAAGTACACCATTGGTTGTAGCAAGATTAAATCTCTAATTTAGTGGCCATATTGACTTGTTCTCCAAAAATAAGAGATTTATTTGATTAAACCAGGTTCTACATAGTGAAAAACCAAGATAATTATTGATTAGAGTACTATCGAATTATTATTCTTTTAGGTCTAAGCCTTATAAGTTAATTCTGACTGTGAAATATATTCAAATCCCCAAACCCACCCTCTCAAAACTCGGAAATTGATAATTGGTAGTGATTAATACTAGATAATTGATGCTCGCGTGAATAATGACGAGATAAACATAACGTTTAAGCATACTCCTTTTATGCTACTAACTAGTTGAATGCCTTTATTTTTACCTGCGCATTCATTTCAGGCTCTTATCCACATTTCCAAAATTTGATACCCAATTTGAATTCCTAAAAGTCGAACCTTCTTCACTATCTTATAAAGCTTTTCGTGTGCTTATCTAGAAAAACTTGTAAAAAGCTTTTTTTTTCTTGAAATGCTAGTGAATAGCAAAACTCTTTAACAGCAGCTTGTTGTCTGGCTTAAATTCTTCAAGTCACTTCAGTTATTAAGTCAGATAGCCAATTTTGTTCTTGTATCTTAGTATCCAATATTCTCAATTGTTGTGCTAGTTTATCAAGCAAGCGTTGATAATCTTTTACTTTAACAGTAGATACAAATTTAATTTCACTTCTTGAGTACATATCTCTTTTAATCACACCCTTCTTAGTAGTGTTTCTTATTACTTCAATATTTCTTATGTATTGATCCCTTTCTGCTAAGGCTTGGGTCATGGATTTTGGCTCTTTATGGTCACCGAATAAAAATTTGATTTGGGTGTTTGACAAATTAATATTACATATTAGGTTTGATAATTCAGCAGAAAGATTCACGTATTCTTCAATTAACTCATTTGGGTTCTCTGCTGGCTCGTCACCCTCTTGAACTGAGCAATTGTCGTTTATACGAGACTCCAATTGCCTCAATCTAGATAAATAATCCTTCCTAATTCGTAAAGCCTCTGCAAGCTTCATTTGATAATGAATTAATGGAAAATAATAAAAAACAAATTTAATTACTATTTATAGTTCTCTATTGATAAAAAATGCGTGTCATTGAAAATATGAATCAGTGATGATTATATCATATATGGCGCTTCTTATTGGACTCTTGTATATAAAAACGGCGTGGAGGTGCCTACATCTATTAGGTAACAAGAAAGGTTACTTTATTACATTAATTGCGCCATCAAAGTAAAGAAAAGCCTTATACTGAACTAACAAACAATACGTAAACTCTTGAATAAATATTGCAACTCTAAGGCAATTCATATAAAAAAATAGCTCCTGCAGTCATAATTGAGTGCTAAATCTTTATGAAATTAAGAAGATGCTGCTTTTACAACCAAAACATTGAATCCCTCAATTTCACTTAGATCAATTAATTGATTAACGGATTCTGAGAACATTTCCTCTTTTTCATCTTTAGCCAAATTGTTAGGTACTACGAACATCTCATTGCTTGAGCCAATGCTCACCCTTAAGAGGTCTTCCTTTAGATTATTTTCCTTAGTATAGTAGATAGACAAGCGTGCTTTTGTATTGTGCAGAAATAGGGACCTAATTCTTTGCTCAAACCCAGAAGACAGTGACGATGACGTATTTATAAAAATATTAATCGATAATAGATTAAAAGCCAATTTATAGACTACATGTAAGGATAACAAATCACTTGCACTCAAATAGTTTTCATGATGTAAAACAAGGTTAACAGAGTTAATCCCAAAGATTGATCGTGGTTCTTCATTCTCAAAAAAGTTCGATATGCATACCTTATTCTCAATTATTTCCTTTGTAGAAACTTTATTCTTTTCATTGGTTACAAATAAACCAAAATGACAAGCACATGAATGAAAAAGCTTCCCATATAATGCACGCTCCGAATCTTCCCAGTTAAAATTACTGTTGCTTGAAATATTCCTAGCTAATTCGTTTTTATTGATCGTGCAAATTAATAATTCAGAAGACTCAGAAATCTGGTCATTAATAGTGAAAATATGATTTTTAAATGTAGATAATACTGATCTTGATGTAAAATGATTCCCTAATAGCTCGTTAAACATTTTCATAATTGTTAGTAACGAGGAAGATTTATGAAGCTCGTTTTCATTGAAATTACTTATGGAATCTTCTTGATAACTGTTCTGATATGAAGCTTCTAATAAATGTGATGTCCTTGACGTAAATTCTCTCAAATGTACAGCCTTTATATCAATACTATAATTATCATCTGCATTATCGCTTAACCTCGAAATGTCATGAGTGAATGACATTAAATGTGAGATTGAATGTATATCTCTTAGTAATAAAACTATTTTTGAAATCCTAAAATGGTCCAACTGATCAATTTCAATAGTCTCTAATGAACGAAATTCATTTATGTCATTTGCAGAGGTTACAAGCTCTGAATTCGATGAATTTTCTTTAATTATCGGAGTACCATCCAAAGATGCCTCACCCTTCAAGAATTTTTCAACCCTAAGTCTGTACTCAACAGGGTATACTAGTAAAGTTAAAGGAGTAGTCAAAAAAGTAGTAACTAGTGTCATTACAATAAACATTGAGTATACCCTTTGAGTAATAATTTCAGCGTTTAAACCTACGGTTAGTACAACAATTTCAACAATCCCTTTACATGACATCAAAACACCGACCGCTAATGACTCACGCCAAAGTAATCTATTAAGCTTTCCAGCTATAAATCCCCCAAAAATCTTCCCTACCATTGCTAGCAAAATTATACCTATTGTATAAGCCCAATCAATACCTCTGTTCAATAATCCTATATTCACATTTAATCCAGCTAACGCAAAATAAATAGGAATTAAGACAATGTGTACTAAATCTTCTAATTTCTCCGTTATTTTTATCACATATCCATTTGTCCTTGGTACAATAACACCTACCATAAAAGCACCGAATATGGGATGTACCCCAATAATATCAGTGAAAAATGCTGAAATAAAGACTGACGTTAAAATAAATAACATCAGGACTTGTGAAGGTTCTCCTGAAATCAAATCATTGGTAAATCTCCGCAAACAGAATTTCATAGCCAATCTAACTGGGAAACATAAAAATAAAAACCACGCTACTGTCAAGAGCAAAATATAAACTGTATTCACAGCATTTGAAGCATTTGCCAAAGTGACTACTAATGCTAATAAGATCCATCCTGTCAAATCATTTGTTATTCCCGCAGCTAACACAATTGTACCCACTCTATCAGTTATTAAATTCAACTCTGTCAAGATACGGGCCAAAACAGGAAACGCTGTAATGCACATAGCCACTGCAATAAACACCATATACGTAGTGAACTCTATTGGTGGTAGTTCAGTAGAATCCAACCTATACGTACTATAGATCCCCTTTGCAATACCACATCCCAAAGCAAACGGAACAGCCATATTTATTATCCCAACACTAATTGCCACCTTCATATTCTTCTTGATAAACGAAATGTCCACTTCAAGTCCAACGATGAATAAAAATAAGATAATTCCTATATTGGCCATTAACGTCAACCCAGGAATGGATTCTTCGGGAAAACAATGCTTCGTAAAGTTTGGAATGTGACCCATTACCGATGGCCCTAGAATTATTCCTGTAACAACCTCAGCGATCACCCTGGGTTGTTGTAACTTACGAACTGGATAGTATATTAATTGGCATAACAATATAATTAATACTGCTTGGAAAAGAAAAACTGTATACGGTGATGATTTTAGGTATTCCAATGGATTTCTGTTGGCTACTATGCCTGCAACTGTATGGGTCTCGACTGCCATTGCATACACCTTTGCCTATCCTGTTGTGATAATTTTGCACAGATGTATTCATAGAGTATTATATGAAACTATATTACTGTATATAATATTTGGCTGTGTATATCTCGTTGCGTATTGTAACCTTTATCGTAGTGCAGGCAGGTCATCGTTAATTTGTCTGATATATATTTTACGCGCGCGAGGATTATGGTCTCCCTTCGTATTTTCTAGGGCATAGTATAAGACAAAAGAAGGAGCCCAAAATTGGCAATGAGGGGAGTACATGTATTCTCCAATACCAAGCCAAATGGATAAACAGAAATGTAAATAACGCGTACGGAAGTCATCGAAAGAGAAAAGAACCAGGAAGTGAAATAGAATTATATATAAATATATTGAAGTATTCATATCATATATTGCACCATAATGTATTCGTCTCTTAATAAACCAAAAAGTCTTAATACAATTGTGACATTAAGCTATTTGGCGGTAAGAACTAATTCTCCTTTCCAATTATACTCTGAAATATTATAGCTTTGATTAGTATCAAGATCTTTATTCACCAAAATAAAATAAAAAACTACAGATAGACGTCGTTTCGATAGTGTCTATAGTGGTGAGAAGTCTCAAATTTGCGATATTATTGACGAAGGTAACTTCAACGTATTAGAGGAACTAAAAGGTTGGGTCCTGATACTGGATGTGTCACAGCTATATAGTCCGCGCTTAAATTTGCCCGGTATTCGCATTTACAGGTCTGTTTATATGATATGTATTAGGAAGTTTATATGGAACATAGCTGCTTTTGAGAATACTAAATATTAATAAGACGGATATAGATAATTAATTCTTCAAAACCTACGGCAATTATGATGCGCTTATATCTTATAAACAGATCAATAAATTATAGTCCAAAAGAAAATCAACAAAATTTTCGATTTATGTACAATATTGTGACACTATTGTGAATCAGAAGTCAAATTATTTGTCTTGCTCTACCTGAATCTTTAAAGCCTGATTAAGTTCATTGAAACCCTTTTCCGTTTTATCCTTCAAACCTGTCCACTTAAAAACATAAGATAAAACCCCACTAAAATCTTCTGACTGAACTAGTTTTGTTTTAATTTGGCCATCTATATCTAATGGAACAAATTCAAAAGAGTGTACACCGACGAACATAAAATCGAAAAGCAATTTACCTTTCCATTTGAAGCAATCTGAGTTATTCTTCAACACAATTGGATACATTATGTTCTCATTTCCACCGTTTAGTTTCATTTTAACTTCTAATTGAGTTCCCGGTAACGGACTAGTTACTCCAGGTGTGTAAATCTTGATGTCAGTGAAAAATGGGTTCCATTGTGAGTGATTTTTGAAATCCAAGAAAATTTCTCTTACTTCCTCTGGTTTGGCTTCGATGATTATACTCGTACTCAATAGCATATCTGGTAATACTTAATTTATTATTATTGATGTTGCAGTTGAGATAAATGCTCTCTATATATGTTGTATTTTAACTCCGTCTGCGTCCGTCTGCGTCCGTCTGCGTCCGTCTGCGTCCGTCTGCGCCCTGTATGATGACAAATAGCGAACGCATTAAAAAAAAATAACACGGAGCTTATCTCAACAGGACATATATCTCTGCACGAATCGGCCTGTCAGAATAATAAACCTCCGCGGCCACTAATTTTAAAAATATACTATCCAAACAACCGAGAATTTTTATATTTACTTAAATTATAAGAATCGTTTATACAATGGGACTTATAATTACTTTCTACTCTCTCTATGGAACTTGTTCGTTTACAAGAAATATGTAGTCGTTGAATTTACTAATTGGACAATTTGTACCATTTTTCTGGACTCCGATGTATCACGCTACGATGCATTCCTTCTGTTCGTCTCAGAGAATGTCATATGTGATATCTTACTTTTATATCACAAGCATCCTTTGAAAATTAAGTTCTATCAAGGACTGTTTATTTACTCTCAAAGTACATTCGATTGTTTGTCAAGAATGAACTCAAATCTTTTATCTCATAGTCATACAGAAAAGCATGCTGATATAAAGTAACATCTTCAGGATCCCTCCAGTGACCAAATCTTGCAAGATTATAGTTTTTGAACCAATCGCAATAAAATGTCCAAGTGTTTCCTTGATAACTTGTCCGACCTGTTAACATCACACGCAATGAGCAATAGTAAAAGAGTATTTTGCAAGCAAAATATTCTTTCTTTTCATTTGCAAGAACATAAAATGCGTCATCTTGTTCCCAAATCCATCCCCATATATACTGTTGATTATTCAGAATAATTATTTTGTAGATAATGTCTTCGAGTTTCTTCATAGAATCAATGTATATTAACGATTCATGGGGCAGGATCTCATCTCTCTCTTCCAACATAACCATGTAAACTCTTAGTTGTTCTATCAAGGATATTCTATGACACGATTCAGAATCCAAAACCGTGGTTGAATCCCCCTTAAATAATATTCCATAACTAGTATCTTCCAAGTAGGGAACAATTATACTCTTTACATGCTTCATTCCCATACATATGGATAGTAGGCTAGGTTGTGATGGATCATATGTTATGAGT
This sequence comes from Debaryomyces subglobosus, assembly GCA_003708965.2. Lineage (NCBI taxonomy): Eukaryota > Fungi > Ascomycota > Pichiomycetes > Serinales > Debaryomycetaceae > Debaryomyces > Debaryomyces subglobosus. The sequence continues at coordinate 14,201 of PPOW02000025.1, read as the reverse complement.
GGAAGAAACATTGAGTGGTGATGCAGCAATAAATTGAATATGATAAGGCTTGAAATTAAAATTTCTATTGCTTGGGATATTGAATGTGGTCCATTCCCGGACTCAATATAATTAATGACATCCATTGTTTTTTTAACACTGTTCAAAAAGTATTGAACTGTTTTTTTGTAGATTCCCTTACTCTGATGAAATCCTCTCAACTGATTAGGCTCAAATATAGATAGATGACAATTAAAAAACTTTATAGCTTGCGATGATTGAACCGATTTAGTACCTTTAATAGATTCATAAAAATCTAGATTGTCTAGGTGCATTGTGCTTATAGCATAAATACAATTTCGAACCAAATCTGAATGGAACCCTAATCTTTGACTTTCTTTAAACCAGGCATTCATCTTTGGATTTGGATTGGGTTTAAAATCAAATTCACATAGTTTTTGGTAGTAACATATCAATTGATATTCAAATGATGATATCCCAATGAGACTAGGCATTGAATTGAGTGATTTCTGTAATTTAGATGTACTAAAAGAGTAAACTGTAACCATTTTATCATCAGTATTAATAGTACTCTTTGAGAGTTTGGTCTCTACATCAGGATATACACATTCTCGATTCCTATGAGCACAATACTCACATGCTGGTCGTCCTTCGTCGCACTTAAACTTGTTAGAATATTCATCTCTAATGTATTAATGACTGTCCAATCGAATATTACTACTTGACGTACCTTGATCTTGAGCTTGCGACAATTAAGACAACGCACAGTTCGACGTTTTGTCCTTCTTTTAAACGGGTTGATCCCCTCTATATTATTATTCTTCATCTCTACTCACCTACTACTCTTAACATACTCCTTGAACCGCCCCATTTCAAATGATCTGAGTGATAACATATGGCTTCTTTGCTTACATAATGAATGTTTTGCACAACAAAATGTAGACACTAAAACTCGCATTATACTAGTTAAGGCTGTAAACAGGCTGAATATTATATTGCAAAGAATTTTCACAAAAGAGTATGATAACCAAGCTAGATACTCGAAAGAGGAGTTGCGTATGATTTGAAAAACCCAGAGAAATCCAAAGCTTCTTAATGAAAGAATTTCCTTTGTGCATGACGAAGTATTGTTTGATCATATTACAATTCTTACCAGTCTCAACAATTGACCTTTATTCTATATAATTGAACTCTATGTCGTTCTAGAAAGAGTATTAAAAAATTATTCAATATCGTTTGAAACGCAAAATATATAAAGGAGTATAAGGGAGTAGAATTGTTATAACTTGGAAGGATGAAAAACAACTCGACCATTGACTTTCCCCTGAGATAACTTGTTCAAATAATCAGGCAATGAATTAAAAGGAACAGAAGTAGAAAGGGGCTTTATTCTCCCTTGGGCAACCCACTTCATACATTCTACTTGTTCTTGAGAGGTGCCGCCAAAGTTAAAATTAATTTTCACTTCCTTCCTAGCCAATTCAAAGTTTCTAACGAATAGCTTGGACCTTCCTAGCCCGACAGTGACAATCCTACCTCTTGGTTTGATATAATATTGGCACACGTCGAATGTCTCTTGAAATCCACAGAAGTCAAAACAGACATCAAATGATTCCCTCGTATATTCTGATTCACTAATGTCCAGATAAAATTCCTTAGCTCCATACTTTTTCGCCAATTTTTCAGCTTCCGGTTTGATATCCACTGCTACGATAGTACAGCCAAAGTTACGAAGAATTTGCAATGCATTGAGACCTAGCCCTCCCATCCCCATAACCAAAACATGAGCTGTAGGCACTAAATCTTCCCTTGCTTTATTAATGGAATGAAATGGCGTTAAAACTGCATCTGATGCAATTGCAGCTTGCTCGTAGGTGACTTCGTCCGGGATTGGGATTAACCCCCTTAAATTTTTAACCAACAAGAACTGTTGAAACCCACCGTCTAGAGTTAATCCGTATGCTTCTACAGATCTCAAGCAATTATTGTCAAATCCACTTCTGCAATTGTCACAGATTCCACAGAAGCTTGCTATTGCCATCGCAACACGGTCTCCAACCTGATAGTCATCAGGAACACTCTCACCACCTATTTCAACAATTTGTCCTGCGATCTCATGTCCCATTACAAGCTCATCTGGAATATATCCCGGTTGTCCATGTACTATGTGAACATCACTTTGGCACAAACCAGCCGCCTTCACTTCAACCAAAACTTCTCCATCTTTTGGTCTTGTAACTGGCCACTTATCATATCTTACCATATTTTTCAGGCCTCTTTTAAAGCCGTATGCTACTTGTGTCTCTGGTATCTTCATAATCGTGTTGGTAATTATTAATATTTGAGAATTACTGAGGAGCGGATAATAAATTTCAATTCGAATTTCATTGACCCTTCATCTGGTCGGAGAAAATCTGATTTAAACGAGACACGAAAATTAATCTGCGACAGAGATTAGATTGACAGACACTATATTTATCTCAATAAGCTATGCTTTCTCAAGCGATCAACAAGTCAATTAAATTTATTTCATCTTATTGTGGTTTCGTGCTTCAAAAATAAAAGCGATTAAATAGCAATTTGATAAGGTAAAGAGTATCTCATTATTTTCACAATATTACAATTTTATTATTATATCCAGTAATCCTACAATGCTATATTACTCATTAGACGAATATGACCAAATTTAGATAAACGAGACGTACGTTCTTCTTTATATGAAGAATATAGAAAATCAAAGTGGTATTCATATTATAATAAATAAAGCATGAAATTAATAGAGAAGTTAATAAAGATTTATTAGCTTTAGAAACATCTTATATTTTATTAATAATTTCTCAACATGATATATTAACTGAAGCTGGTGATAGACTTTAATTATATTTTGAATATCATTTTTTGAACTAAAATTAAATTGAATAAATTTAAATCCAATTAATCAATTATTAAAATAATCTAATTTATTAAAGTTATTATCTAATACTGTCTACCGGTTAGTAGGTATAATTTAGTAAGTTGTTAGAATTTGTTCACTAAGGCACCTTATCGCATCTTTTGCCTTAATTACGCAACGTGGTTCCTTATGCATATAGATACACGTGAAATACCCAACTACAGGGTAGTATATGGCGAGAATAAAATCTAGCAAGAATCCATAAACGTGCCTAATAAAGATTCGTCCAACAGGTCAATAAGCTCGAAGCTTTCTCTCAACCCTGAATTAGAGCCATAAGGGTTCAGAACTCCATGATCTTCCTCCATAAATCCCTTGTTTCTATTATTGTTAAAGTGGTTATCGGCATACAACGAAATGCCTGAATCATTCTTTAGCAGCCTAAAAATGTCAACACTGTCTTCCATCTTCTTACAAAGATAGTCGGACCAGATAATATCGTCGCTATCATGAACGAGACAATCCCTGTTAAAAGATAAGATCGTCTCAATCGATGGTATTTGATCATCACCTGTAGATAGCATGTCCTCTTTAGTCAAGCCACGCGAGGTCTCATAGACAGTTGTTATTGGAGACTTTTGGATCAGACTGACTGGGTTTGTCTGTTTTAAAAGATCTTCTTGTGCCAAATCATGCAGACCCCGGTGCTCAAGGCTGATATCAAACTTCTTTAAGGCCAGTTCGCATATTTCAATTAGCATTTTTAATTGATAATATGAAAACTCTGGAAAGCTTTTGTCAATCTTAATAGTGCGATTTATATCTTGATATATTTCCTTCTCACTAATTATTCTTAAAAGATGCGTCTGCACCTTGCAAACTTTCCACGCATAATAGTATCTATTACTAAATTTAGCTAGAGTGAAGAGACCTCTTTGAGTGCATTTTCTTAATGCCACCGATAATTCGCATAAGGAGGAAAACCTTGATCTATAATCTTGATCTGTTTTCAAATTTACCTCATGTCCGTGCTGACTTTCCATATTATATATTGTGATATTAATCCTTACAATGAGCATAATATTAATTTTGTTGACTTTATGAATTGAGTATTCAAATATAGGATTCAAAATCAAGTCTGATGCTACCCCGAAATTAATTTCATTGTCTTTCATATGAGGCAAATATCCAGATACTATTTCCATCATATGCGTTGTTAACATTTTTCTTAAATAAAAGAATGCTACGGAAATATCATGTTCTTCGTAACGGAAGAAAAGATGCAAGTATGAAGATAAGCAAAATCCTTTCAATGAAAGATAATCTCTAAATTGCATAGCCTTTACTGCCGGATGTAAATATTTATCTGAATCAAAGGGCACCAAGAAACTTTGCAACGTGCCAAAGGCTGACTTTATTGATAATTCAACTCTGCTCAAGCAGTTTGAAAACTCTCTAATATTTATGCTATTGATTATATTTAGTGACAAATCCAAAATAATTTTCACTGGTGCGTAATATTTTTGAATATATGTAAAGGAATAACAGATAGCTTCTTCAATAACAAAACCTGATATGTTTGCTGACTTCTCAACAAAAGGAAACTGAGTATCAAAATAGGTAGATATAAGCAATGGAGAACTTCCAGATGAAATCGAATTATGCAAATCATTGGACCGTAAGAAATGCCACATCTTACGTCCTAAATGGTTAACTGTTTTGTCATTGCATACATTAGCAAATTTTTCTGGCTCCCTATTGAGGCCTAAAGAATAAGCCATTTGAACGAGAAGGCCGTTACTTACTTGATGTTCATTGCCATCTACTCCATCGCCTTCAGGGGCAATTATATGATATACCTGTAACAAGAAGGCTAATTGGAATACGAAAAAATCTTTATTCCTTGAAAGCTCAAATTGATCTAAGCACATCTGGGACAAGTTAATAGAGTCGCTTTCTATTGGATAACTAGAGAGATACATTATATCTGCCTCATCCAAAGACAAATATGATCCAAGTTTATTACTCTCAAACGATTGAGAGTTAGAAAATAATGCCAAAAAACTAAGTCGTAATACAATCAATATAACACCTATAGTTGCTAAATCCCTTTTTTTTTCAACATTAAGATTTATATTTGGCTCCCTTATATTGTCTTCGGATCCTATAATGTTTTTAACCGCAGTCTTGAAGTCTACTTCATCAATATAAGGAAAATATGGGTACAAGTAGGAAAAGAAAATTTCGATTAGCATCCATATCCTCTTTTTGTTTGGTAAAATATGGCCTATGGTTTCCACAAGTTGAAGCTCTCTGTTAATTCTTATATCAATATAGGATTTATGCTCGTTTCTAAATTTATATCTTATCTTAGTAGAATTTGATGAATCCGAACTATTGGTACTGGGTTGAATTTTAATTTTCTCGCCGGTTTCTTGAATAGGATTGTCGTAAGGATTCAATCCGGTGTCACCTTCTACATCCAAAGCCTTTGCTTCAAATTCTCTTTCCTCTTTAGATGAGTCAGAGATCCTCTTTTCTTTAGACTTCTTGATTATATCTCTTAGCAACCCTCCATTACCAGTTCTCTTATCTAAATAAGCCCAAACCAAATAAAAATATTTATCCTTTTTAACTAAAGACAACCAAGAAAATGGACCATGATTTAATCGTTCCAAAAATAAGCGCTCATGAATGGGAGAATATCCTTCATACAAATTAATCAGATCTTTTTCAGAACCTATTATATTTATACCAGTTAAAGTCCGATAATCAGATGTCGTATCACAACCTTCGGTTGTATGTGGATGTACACTATCTTGACACGAGTCCTTTATTTTCTTGTTCTTAGATGAAGTGCTACCTAGATTGGGAAATCTTTCCAAAATGGGATTAGCTTTGAGATGATTCGGCTTTTCTGAAACTGTATCATCTTCCATATTAATTTCGTTTCCTAGAAAAGTCTCTATTTCTCGAACTCTATCTTTTAACATTTGTAAAACAAAAAAGCCGGCTGTCAGAGGCTTCATCAGTCCAATATTCATTGCCATGGATGAATGCTGAAGATTTTTAGTAGACGCTGTGCTAAATATTGATTGATACGAATCTTCTTCTGAGTAACAATTTTGTGGAATATTCATACCTTCACTTACAGTGATATGCGTATCTGATACCCTACTATTCAGTTTCTTCTTCGCCAAGCTTGAATCAAAATGATCGTCATTGGAAACTCCTCCTCTAGTACTGTTGCCACATAGATGCCCAATTTTCCGTTTCACACAAGAAAAACAAGGTGTACCCCGATCACATTTAACTTTCCTTCTCCTACAATTATCGCATATGTTCGATTGCTTATGTCTCTTGCGATCCTTTTTAATCATAATATACAGAAATTAAAATAAATGAGTAATTCACTAGTATTTCTATGATTTTTATTTCCGAAATCCGAAAATCTTTTCGGATTTTCGGCAACTAAAAATAAACCGCAACTGAATGCGAAAATTAAAAATAGATTGAATCCAGTTCACTAAGTATAATTAGTGGTGAAATCGTTCTCTACTTAATTGAAAGATTAATGAGCCACTAAGTTGCTTTGTGACAGTCTTATCAAATGCTGACTTTGGTTTGTTGATTTGCCAATCTCCTTTTACAACAACTTTATGATGGTTTCCTTGGAAGAGTTGATTTGCAGCCTAATTCCAAGAAAAAGAGTCGCGGCTGAAGTAGTAGAGAGTAGGCAAGTTTTATACGACTGCCTTCTCTTACTTTGTGAAATTAGTTTCAGTTTCTCAGCTTCTGTTTCATTTTAGAATAATAATCTATCGGTATATTGTAAACTATGTGTATGCCGTAACTACATTCAAAGGCATGGTGAAATGGTAATAAATTTCAGTCCACAATATCGTTGCAATGTGTGTCTCTGTTATAAGCAAAAGGAAATTACAAATTTTTTTAAAGACTAAAATATCATTTCAGAAGCACGTATTCATGTTGTCTGTATTTTAATCAATATTGCTATTGGTATGTAGGATACGAGTTACTTCCCGCTGTAATAGAGTCCTCCATTATTGATTTTGGAAACCCTGCTGCTGCTTTTCCATTAATTATTATTGTAAGTGTTAACTGGATACCGAAGAAAAGCTACGGAATTTGAGCCAACTAAACTAAAGGCTTCTGAACTGGTTAGAGCAAACCAACCATCTGATGGTAGCATTTGATGATAAGAGGGTATTCATGAATAAAGCTGGTTTTTCGATTCATTCCACGTTAGGTGAATCCAGGCTAGAAGTTAATACTGTAGATCTTTGGAGATCCTGAAGCTGAGCAGTTGCCCTTTCTTATGCTGCATGGGATCTACAAATATTCTGCAGTTGGAGCTGCTCACTTAAATGGTAAAGAAGGTCAGCAATTTGCTCTAAGGCTGTAGGTATTGGAAAGTGGGAAACCCTTAGAAACTAAGGAATGATAGCTGTTAGTGAAACCATAACCATTTACAAAATAGTCAGCATTTGATATATCCTGCTTAGATTCCTGATAAGGGTTCCTGTATTATTCGAACAATTCTTATAAACATCACTTAAAACAATAATTTCTGGGTCATAACTAAGTATGGAGCCCCAGGTTTCGATATCATTTTGGGACAAAACAACTGGAGCAAGCACTGGTGTCACTACTGGTTAATTAAACTTCTATTTTAAAATTTTCAAACATTTTTAGGTGTTATCGAAAAAATAAAAAAATTCATTTGAGTGATTTTTGAGTAATTGTTAAAAGCAAGGTTTAAATAGTTATTTTCTATAAACAAATTGAATAAAGTAAACTATGGCGGCACATGTACCACATATTCCAGACATTAGTGTATAACAGCCACCAAATCCAATGGCATCTATAATATTTTGCATAACACCAACACCTAAAGCTGCCAAAAGACATCTCATTAAATTGAGGCAACTAGTCAGTGAGGAACTCTGCTTTGGATAAAGGTCGACAAGCAAAGTTGTCAAAGTCGACATGAAAATTATTGTGCAGAAAGAGAAAAGAAAAGCAGCTACAAGAATTGGAGCAATGCTTACTTTTTCTTGAAAACACCATCCAAAAACGATGAAGCAGCATAGCAGCACAATAGTAGGAATTGTAGTTATTTCTAATCTTGCTTTGGGTAAGTCTATCTTGATTTGATGCTCTTCATTCATGTAATTGTAGTCTTCCACAAGCTTTAGGTGTCTTCTATAATTCCAATCAATAATCTTTCCGCTTACAAGAGATCCTAATAGGGTAGCAAAACCAGGGGAAAGATAACAGAGTCCAATTTTAATCATTGAATAGTGGTATGACGTTTCTAACATCGTTGAAAGTGATGCAAGAGCCATAGTCCAAACCATAAATTGCAATCCACCTGCTAGTAAAAAACAGAAGATTTCAAAATTAATCAATACAATGAAAGGAGCTAATGCATCATATTTAGGTTTTGTTTGACTGGTCGGTTCAGATCTATTAATCTTCATTCTTTTAGTGAACCCCTTGGTATAAATTATAGGCAGTTTGTTCATAGTATGTTGTGGGTAGTAGGAGAGATTTCCAACTAGCTGTCTGTTAGTTTCTGGAAAAAGTATTAAATCCAATAAGAAGACTACACCACTCCCAATTGCTAATAGTACAAATATTCCCCGCCAAGAAAATTGGGTCATAACAGCAGCTCCAATCAATGCACCAAAACCCTGCCCAAGGAGCAGTGTTCCAGTAAGGAATCCCACGTAAGTTCCTCTTTCTTCTCTATCGCAAATATCACCCACTACTCCATTAATTATAGAAATGATTGGTGCAATTGAAATTGCCTGCAAGCATCTTAAAAAAACCAAGAGCCAATATACATTTGTCTGTGAAATGCCTATGCAAATTGAACAATATATAAGGAGGAAGGCTAATACAAATGGCCTTCTTCCATAAGAATCAGCAAGCGGAGCTAAAATGGTAGGAGTGATGCCTTGGAAAAGCAAATATGCGACAACAGTTAAATTAGCCAAACTTGTACTAACACTGTACGACTTCGCGATAACTGGAATCGCTGGAAAATATATTGAAGATGATAATGTAGACCATATAGCAGAAATTCCCAATAGAGAACTCAAGCTATACTTCTCGAATTTAGTGAGGAGTGAATACGGCTCTTCTTGGTTATCATCTGTAGTTTTGCTCATTTCTAAATTATTAACTGCGCAAAGTTCATCATTTCCAGGCAAACCGCGATAGATAGATGGTACTGGAGATATAGACATAACAAGTGCAATACTTGAAAAGCCCAAGAGATCAGAGTAAAATCTGATAATCCTTTTTTATATGAACATGGCCTGTCATGATATTTAATATTCATAATCAAGCCTCCGAAATTACATTCGGGAACCGCATTTTTCTAATTGACCGAAAACAGTTTCGGCCTCGGAAAAAAGAAAGCATAAATATCGGACTGAAACGTATAAATTGATATACTGATTCTATAATATCGACTATGTCTACAGAAATCAAGCCCTGTTGCCTCAAGAAAATTGACCATGAAGGTGCTCCCGAGGGAGCATATAAAATTATAAATGGCTTATCCACTTATCAGATAGGGGAAAATTATGGCAACAAGAGGCTTGTTATCATATTCACCGATGTTTTTGGAAACAAGTATAAGAACACATTACTTGTAGCTGATCAGTTATCAAAATTTGGGGGTTTCCAAGTTATGGTTCCCGATATTTTGGAAAACGATCCAATTAAGTCAACCGAAAACTTCGATGTTGGCAAGTGGCTTCTCAGTCACAGCGTTAACAGGGTTTTGCCTATCGTTAATACCTTTTTAAAAAATATCAAAACCAATTTAAACCCAGAATTCATTGGAGGTATTGGTTACTGCTTTGGGGCCCCTTTTGTGTTAAGAAATTTGTATTCAGGTGGCTTGTTAGATGCTGGAGCATTAGCCCATCCTTCTTTAGTAACAATAGACGAGTTCAAGACTATCAAGAAACCTCTATTGATGTCTTTTGCTGAAAATGATAAACATTTCCCCATTGAATTAAGAGGAGATGCCGAGAAAGCTGTGATAGAATCAGGTGCCGATTTTCAAATCAACACCTTCCACGGAGTCGATCACGGTTTTGCTGTTCGAGGAGATCCACAAATACAACTGGTAAAGTACGCTCTTGATAAAACTATCATCGATCAAGTTTTTTGGTTTGACAAGTTTTGAAGTGAGTGCATGAGCTATTCTGAGCAATCATTACTCGGTAGTTTTAGTTTATATATCTATACAGCTTTTGAAAATAAACCTGAATTCCTTCGTACTCGATTTCGTAGCGACTTTCAACAGTTAACTGGTTAGGGATTGAAAAACTCGACTACAATCTGAGATATTAAGTATTTTTATCAAATACGTTCATTTATATTATTATAATAAATTACATTGATGGTTATGCTAGTAAATTTATGTGGTAAATGGATAACGGAAGTTAAAAATGATAGAAGCATACGTTGTTGTTGTTCTTCTATCGTGTTACATTCATATTGAGTAGACTAATGACATTTAGCATGAAACAAAGTGTAGTCGAAAGATGGTATATGAGCAGGTCAGTATTGGAAGCTTCCTGTTGTAAAAGTAATTTCAAGGAGTCTATTATACCCAATAAAGATAACAGTTGTCTATTGGAATGTTAATACTTTGTTCTGCTTATTTTGCACTTGCAGTTAAATATGTCGCAACCTGCCAAATGCGGGAACATCCGCCCATTTTTTTAGCCGTAGGATAAACCTCAGACGATCGTATTGTTCAATCAGTAGGAAGGTGAAGTTAACTTTAAATTGATATGTTCGGGTTCCTAAATTTTTTCCATTGATACAATTTAGTTATGACAGCTATTGGAATCTTGACAGTATTTACAGGTTGGCAACCTGACACTGCGAGCCAAAAGATAGTCCATAAAAAAAGTTTTCGCGTGACATTATCAGACTGGAACAGTACCCACAATTCATCAAAGGTAGAGAGATCGATTGATAATCGATAGATGTGAGTTCGATTCCACAACTTGTAAATTGTTCTTCATTACGAATTTTGGTTAATCGCATTGAGGGATTGCAGGTTACACAGTGTGGTATAGTCATCTATTTGATTAATTTATTAGTATATATAATAGATCAGCCCCTACGAATACATATCGAAATTGTTTATTCAATTATCTATCTTCTTCGATCTTCCATTACATCCATACCTTCCTGTTTATGATCTATGGTGTTACTCATTAATCGTGACATCATCAATTTTGTTTTCGTGATGTTCGCAATTTAAAACTCCCCAAAACGTAATTATTTCCTGGAACCTGAAACAAGCATTTCTTTTATGCTAACTTTATTTATTTTCGTATAAATTGGTGGAGTTTCACAAAAAAAAGTGATTTATTTAATCAACACAATTAATTATGATAAACAATACTTTTTCTAATAATATTAGAAAATATATTTTAGGTGTAAAACAGGGTACTGATGTAGATATTGATAATGATATTGATGAATTTGAGATTACGAAATTTGATTACCGAAACATTTTTAACGAGAGAGTGCATCAACATATAAGCCATTTAGAAATGGTTTCGAAATTTTTCAGAATTGATAAATTATCCGAAGTTGATATGGTTCCCTTAAAGGGCAAGTTGTACTTTGATGATAATCCAGATGAGTGGCAAGAATTATTTATATTCTTTTGTGTTATGCCTTTTACCGAGTACGAGTTCCAAGGCAAAGGCGGAAGTTTACTAAACCCCGATACTCTTCATAATGCTTGTCCGAGTGATGCAACTGACAATCTTCTAATTAGAACCTTTTCCGATATAGAATTTATGTCACTGAACCAAGAAATTCCAGACTGCAGGCTCGCAGCTAATTTGCAAAGCGTTTTGAGAACAAATATATTCTCAGGTAGTTTTAATGAAGATCGAAGAAAAATACTAATAACCAGATTACTTGGTGTTGGTTTCAACTTGAGGTATAATCTTGTAACAGACTTGTCATCCACTGATGAAGATACTTACAGAGAAAACTTTAAGGACTATTTATTCAAACCTGTATGCGAATATGTGGCAGCTTTATTAGGATTCGAAATTAATGTGCGTAACAAAAATACAGCTGGTCGAACAGGAGTCAATACCAAAGTGCCACATCAAACTAATGATCTATTCCATTCCCATCCGGACATTGTGAGTTATGACAAATGGAAACATCGAAGATGCCTCGCTATAGTAGAGGTCAAAAAAATGCCGCTCTTACAGGGCCACAAAGCGCTAAACTTTAATGACCCAAAAATGATTAGCTTCTTCATTCAACTTGTCGCAGAAATGTTTTCTAACCATATTAATAAGGGTATGTTAACAGACTCATATACAACAATATTAGTTGAAATAGACATAGAGAGGAGCTTGCAAGCAATCGAGCATAAGCAACAGTTTTTCGATGACAAGAAGGCCATAGCTTTAAATTATAAAATATTGGATTGTCACTCTTCTGGACTTACATTGAGGGGTGGGCTCATTTCGTTTATATATGAAGCATTCAGTGCCAATGAGACTCGGTTAAACGAGATTAAGAGAGGATTGGATAAGATCTACAGGTATATTCGTAAGACGGACGAAGAATACTTAACGTATTTGGACGAATTAGCTGCGAAGGACGAAGAAGCGTATAAAGCTTTCTGTAAGGATGTTTATAAAGCTAAGGGGAAACACCTCTATGACACTGTTATTGGGCTTGGTGACTTTGCAGATATTGATATCCAAAGTGGATTTACATTTAATTCACAGGTTTTCAAAGTTAATAGTAAAGATGTCATAGGATATCTAAAAGAAGAAATCAATGTAACAGACCAATTGATTGTTAAGGTCTTTGATCCGATCAAGGCGAAAAGAGACCATGATAGTTACACAGTCAGTAAAACTAGTATTTTTGACAAGTCTAGAAGGGCATATCTGTGCGAGAAAACAGCGTATGAAATTCTAATATCTAATAACAACTTTAACAGCATCTACATTGATCAAGAATGCGTTTTCGGTAGGTTCAATATTGGATCACACTACCACGCCTTGGGACCGTTTCTCATATTGAAATACTTGGATCACACCAAATGTCCCTTAGATGAAGAGACGTATAAAAAGGCTGAAGAGCAGTTGGAAATTATCCACGATAAACAGATAATACATGGGGACATTAGTTTAAGAAATATCCTCTTTTGCGAAGGGAGGATCTATTTTATTGACTTTGGGTATTCAAACTATGATGATTATCATGATAGAAAAGGAAAGCGCTCTAGACCTGTAAGTGCTAATGAAGGGGCAAAAAAGAGTGAGCACAGGGACTTATGTGAGTTATTTGGACAACCCATTCCAGAAAAGTATAGGTAGAATAGTGCATATAGTAATGAAATATGCGCAAACATACCATCAGTTGCAATTGCTATAGGCTGTAATTGTAACAAATCACTATAGCCCGCACTTGTAGAACAATGTACTTATGAAAGCTATTTCAAACTGGTCGCGAAGTATATAGATTGTAAACTGGTCTCACACTGAAAAAAAGTGCGCAAGCCAAAAGTGTAAACTGCCCCATTTTCAATTGTAAACCGTCTGTACTCTTTAATTCCTATGCATATCCGGTGATATTTATATCATCATGTAGTATATAGGAGGCATTATAACCAAGTTTGAGAAAATTCTGAGAAAGTGAGAAATCACTTTTGCAAGTTTTCGCACTCTTCTCAGAAAGTTTCTAAAAATTCAGAATCCTAACCGATATACACCTCAATATATTCAGATATAAACAAAATATATTACCTAACAATAAAGATACAATCTAAATTACCTATCAGATTAGCCTCCTTATATAGCAGTGCATTAGGATTACCAACCATTAATAATTAATGAATAGCGATGTCTCGAATAATAAAAGTCTCCGATATCAAGTATACATAGTCTACATAGTCAACACAGGATACATAGTCAACACAGGCACGGGTTTTGCGATGTAGTGTCGAGTGTATAGGGTTTATGGGTTTTTTGGGAGGTGTAGAGGGTGTAGATTTCTTTTGGGAAGTGAAGGTGCTGGATTGGGGTGGATTTGGATCGGGCCGGGCGTGGCTCTGTGCTGGATAAGTTTCTGGCCCGGCAAGGCCAAATCGGCAGAGTTGGACCAAGACAAGATACTTATGAAAGCTACTTCAAACTGGTCGCAGAGTGCGAAAATTTCAAACTGGTCTCACACAAAAAAAAAATGCGCCAGCCAAAAGTTCAAA